>JAMBLF010001109.1:0-135447 GCA_030578115.1 Leucoptera coffeella
TTCAATCTTTTTCTTATGTATTTATAAATAATTAGTGGTTGAATAATCTCATTATTAATTAATCAATATCCGTCAAGCAGTTTGTGTTTTTTTTTCGTTTACAACACAATTGACGCACATGACAATAAAGTTTGTTATGATTTTGTTATATCAAGTTTGATGTGATTTATTTCAGTGTTTTTGAAACTATCGTAGTGCAGAACCTGTACATATTGCAAACGTAAATAAGATTACGTAAAATATCGGCTATTATCCCGTTCAATAGCTTTGTGAATCAATATTTATAGTAGTAGAAGAATTTCTTCGTCCCTCATAACATAATGTACAATTAAAACATCAAATTTATCTGCAACAAATCTAAATCATTATACCAATGTCATTGAAACATATATTAATCATTAATATACTTATTTTAGAAACAAAAACATTCTTTACAACAGACAAAACTAGAAAATAGTAACCTCAAAAATATTTGTTCTAGAGATAAACTAGGGGCTACAGTAGTTTAACTTTAGTACCACAGATGTTACTGTACTAAGGAATAGTTCGTTTTTGTAATAACGTTACGTTACGTACGTTGTATAACGTTTTAGTAACATCTCTAGACTAAACCTGAGTCTGTTGTTCCTAGAACTAAACTTTTGTAATAAGACGGTATATATATACAGGGTCAATTGCTATCTCTTATAGGGTGGACAAAAATCTTGACTCATATATTCTCAGTCACATTACTACTGAATACCCGAAAGCTACAAAAAACTAACATAACAGTTTTTCGTCTTTCAAGTTATTTCTACCAGCATTCTATACACTCGCACGGTGCTAGTCCGGGAGTTGTTTTAGGGCAAGTATTTTTCTTCGCAATATCTAAGTATTGAATATCTTATCGTAGTGTAAGGCGCCCCCCGGCAAGGTGGGAAGACAACCTGCGCAGGTTGGCCGGCCTCGAATGGATGCGAACGGCCACTGACAGGGAGAAGTGGCGTCATTTGGGGGAGGCCTATGTCCAACAGTGGATTCAGACGGGGTGATGATGATGATGATGAATATCTTATCTAATCTATAACCCTCTGTGCGCTGCCAGCTGAGAATCGGTGGTTCTGCGCAGCCGAGGCCTAGCAGACGCCCACAGAGCTGCTCGCCTTTTGGGATCCCACCATACAATCGCTACAGTTTGGTTGCTTCATTAATTTTACTTACTTATTAACTCTTTAGTTAAATTATGCTTTGAAATTTATTTGTTATTCTATAATTATGAAATTTGAGTGGATTCCAATAAAGATTTATTATTACAAAAACAAACGCATTCACGACCATTAACCCTTGCGGGGTAGTCAGAGGTTCAGGTGTCCATCTCCGCAATTGCGAAGGTAGTAATTCTATGAACACCTCGAACCCACGTGTCAACCAGATAATCAGTACTCAATGTGACAGGTGTCAGCCATGTCACCATTTACAAGCACTAACTATTACCTGTTCGACGAACAGGTAGGTTTCCTCACGATGTTTTCCTGTGATGTTTTCCCTCACCGTATAATTCAACGCATTTCGTAAATGTGTTTTTATTACGAAAATGTACATAGAAATTCATTAAACTTCATTTCCATTGGTACATGCTCAAACGGGATTTGAACCCTGTACCCACTGATACAGAGCCAAGCCCCAAACAACTGAGCTACGTCGAATTAATTATACTTACTTATTAACTATTAATTAATTATTGTTATTGAAATTTTGTTAAATTATGCTTTGAAATTTATTTGTTATTCAATAATTATGAAATTTGGGTGGATTCCAATAAAGATTATTATTATTAAGTATTGTTTGCACTCGCAGTGTGCTAGTCCGGGAGTTGTTCTAGGGCAAGTATCGAACCTTCTGCTTGGCCATGAGCTTGCAGGCGTTCTCGTACATCTGCGTGTTGTGGATGCCCAGGCCGCAGAAGATGGCGAACGCCTCGAAGATGGACACGTCGCTCTCCGTGAACTGCGAGCCGTTCTCCTGGAATGGGCACGTGATGTAGAACATGTATAGAACATGGTTAGGCGTCAAATGGTACGAAGAACATTCATATAATGCTATCTGTGTTTGGTATGAAATCGGTTGATCAAAAAAATAGTATTTTCACACACTAACGTAACGTGATACTTGTTCTCAATAATATACTCGTTCAGTTGCCCTAATTTGCATTTCATGTATACGTGTAAACATCTGCAACACATGTGTTCAAGGTGCTCATATCCCGTGCCATTCGGGTTTTCAACCTCATGAATGAAAAGATGGACCTGTTTTCGTGTACTCTAAGCGGTTTCACAACCTTAGGATTACTTATAGGAGTGATTTATAATCATTAATATATACTTTTAGTTTAGTTTTTTAATCATTATTTAATAAGTGTGTTTACTCGATTGCATTAGGTTAAACCTGCAATGATTCTTGTACGTAGATGAATAAATAAATAAATCTTAGTCACTTTTAACGACATGCTTATAACTTATAACAACAGCTGATCACAATACATTCAACTTTTCAATACACCCCCAACTAACTTATAAAGTCCTTTTTCCTTCGGCAGACCTCTTTAACCCCCCTCTTATTCCCTACCTTGTTAATGAGCTGGGCCACGCCAATAACATCCTTATTAGCATTGACGATTGGCATGCACAACATAGTACTGATGTCGGCGGCGTCATCCTCCGTGTCGCTCAGCTGGCACACGGGCCACGTTTTCCTTCTTCCATTTGTCCACGTTGGATATGTTCACTGCCTTGTTGTTTTGGGCTATCTGGAATGTATACAACATTAATGTAATTAATAATATAAGGACACTATTAAACCAATTGAACTAGCCCCTTGCTAAGTACATTTAAGATTTGTGTTAAGGGTACTGGTTAACGTATATTTAGGAAATGTATACTTATTTTGAATAGAATATATAGCATATATAGCATATACAATCAATGACCAGACTGGAAGTTTCTGTCCTTTGAAAGAGATTAAAGAAAATTGCTGTGTACATATCAATAGTGTGTTAAAGGACGTAAATGTACAACAGATATACGCTTCACGTTTTGTTTATGTACACCTTTTTTACTAAGCCGGGGTAGTCAGAGACCTAAGTGACCATTTCCAAAATTTCGAAGACATGTTAGGTAAGAGTCACTCGAAGCCCACGTTTTACTAGATAGACAGCGCCTAACATGATAGGCAGTGAACCGTATCGCCGTATAAAGGCACTGGCTACAACCAATGATAGGGATAGGCAGGTTTCCTCACGATGTTTTCCCGCACCGAATGTACAAGCATCAATCAATCAGCCTATGTCAATCCACTGCTGGACGTAGGCTTCCCCAAGGTTACGCCACAAAACACGATCACCCGTACAAGCATATGTATGAATATATGAAAGCGTATCTCACAGCGAGTGCAATAGCGGCGAGTGTGGACTTGGTGTTCCGCAGGTTGAGGGTCCTCCGGGAGTGCCGGGGGCCCAGTTCGAACAGCGTGTTGAACTTGGTGGGCGCCGGAGGGGGGAGCGCCAACGCAGTCGCCCTCTGCCCTCCCGGCCGCTGCACGATGCGCTCCAAGTGGCTCTGTAAAAAGACAAACGCGTTCAGGACTATTAACCCTTGTAGTTAGATGTACAGGTGTCCATCTCGTACATAGTATTCAAACCATATTTGCCTCTGCAAACGCTATTATGGGTTTACACTACTTTCAGTTTAGTGGTGGTAGTAGAATTGTGTATGGTTTATATGTATGTCTATAAGGGTTTAGTCTGTCATTAGGAACATCCTGTAAAAACAGATGTAAGTTTGATAAAATCAATAAAAGTAAGGTAAGTCAAAGGGGTAAATTGAATCTATTAAGCGATGTGGGAAACAAATGATCCATAAGAAATCACATTCCTAATATTTTTGCTAAAAAGCGACCAAGGAGATGGTAGACCATTAACCATTGCGGGGTAGTCAGAGGTTGAGGCGTCCATCTCCGCAATTGCGAAGGTAGTAATTCTATGGCCACCTCGAACCCACGTGATGACCAGATATTCAGTACTTAATGTGACAGGTGGTAAGCCATATAGTCATTTACAAACACTATTGCCTGTTCGGGGAACAGGTAGGTTTCCTCACGATGTTTTCCTCACTGTAGTATTCGACGCATTTCGTAAATGTATTTTTATTATGAAAATGTACATAGAAATTCATTAAACTTTATTTCCATTGGTACATGTTCAAGTGGGATTTTAACCCTGTACCCAGTGATAAGAGTCAAGCCCCAAACAACTGAGAGACGTCGACAGAGATTAATGGACGTGAATATTTATATTGTATGTCTACAGGGACGTTAATATATATGTTGTATGTGAGAATAGTCAACTGTAAACAGAATTACAGATTGTAATATGTTATTGTGATATGTAAGGGTAGATTGAGTTTGAAGAAACAACATTCGGGTGATTTTATGGAAATTAGCAAACAAAACAAACACTTTCACAACAATAACCCTTTCCATATCCCTTTCCGCGACTGCAGACTAGTAATGTATTTGACCCTAATATTATTTCAACCAATCAAGACAATAATCAATAGTTGCCTTGTTTGTAATGGAAAACAAGACAACAGACAAACAAAAAAAGACAAACGCGTTCACGACCATTAACCATTGCGGGGTAGTCAGAGGTTCAGGTGTCCATCTACGCAATTGCAATTTACAAGTACTAACTATTACTTGTTCGGGGAACAGATAGGTTTCCTCACGATGTTATCCCTAACGTAGTATTCGTCATATTTCGTAAGTGTATTTATAGTATACTAGAGAAATTCTATTATACTAGAAATTCATTAAACTTCATTTCCATGCTCAAGCGGGATTTGAACCCTGTACCCATTGATCATTGATTGATTGAGTCAAGCCCCAAAACAACTGAGCTACTTCGAATTAAAATACACCCCCAGCTATAGCCTAAGAGCCTACCGACTCGCAGTGGTCCGTGTCCAGTATGAATACAGCGCAGCGCTCGCACTTGAGCAGTTCTCGGGCCTCCGTCATGATCTTGGCCACGAGGCACTCCAGGTTGCTCTGCTCCTCAAAGATACTCCTGGCTAAGGCTAACAGGATCTGGTTCCTCTTGTACTCAAGCACTGAGGATTCAAACAGCTGTGCGTTCTGGATGCCGATCCCGCAAAACGTCAGGTAGCGCCGGAATACTTCCACGTCTCTTGGGGAGAATTCTTTTGAGTCTGGAATATGAGGGAGTTTGGTTTAGCATCTCTGAATAGGTAGGAGATTTTACTGTATGTATGAATTTACTCAGGGTCTGGAGTATAACTACTATACTACAGACTATATTCTATTAGGTTCTTTGATTCCTTAAAGCATCAGATAAATGGCACCAAATGAGAACTCTGATAAGTTGCCATTTTAAGATACTGTAAATAAATATGCCCATGTTGACTTATTAATAAGTACGTTAAAGAACCGATAGAGTATTTTTTCTAACTTCTTATATTTCATAAAGCATCTTTTTTGGCATTATAATATTCAGAATGACAACTAGTCACATTGTATGAGTGTGTATTATATTAAAAGAAGATATAGTATCTAAAATTAAAACAGGCATACTTCAGTGGTTTGGACAGGTTATGCGGATGAATGATAGTAGATTAACAGAAGGAATATATGTTGCTGAAGTAGAAGGGCGGTTACGTAGGGATCGGTCCAATAGGACATATAACTGTCTGCTGCCATATTGAAAACAGGTGATGTAAGAACTACTTATAACTGCCGAGTGTGTACGATTGTTAATGAAGCGAAGTGGTTTGTCAGGATCTAGTCAGATGTGTATGTATGTATGTCTTATAAAGTGTACGTATGTGCCTCACCGTCAGTCTTGTTGATGATCTGCGCCACCCCTACCACGTCGCCCTCGTAGTTGCAGATGGGCATGCACAGGATGAGCTCCGTCTTGTAGCCCGTGCGCGCGTCCATCTCGCTGTTGAACCTGCAACGTCACAGGAGCGGTCACCATTTAAGCCTTGACAAGCGATTTCGAAAGCTAATTCTATGTGATAATTCTTCTTTATATAGTTCATACAGTTGTAATTATAGTTAGAGAATTGCGTATACTGAATACAAACTATTCATTATGATATAGTACATACATAAATCAGCAGGCAGCGATCACGGATCCCCATCTGTTCCGATCCTGACAAACCACTTGACTTTCATATATCTCCTCATACACACTCATTTATATTTTTAAGATGTTAGAGATTTTGATTCATCTTATAAACAAATAGAACTTGCTTCACTAAAACCCCGAAAGGGAGATAAGTGAAGCCGTGACCAAGGGTTTCGTAACATGGTCAAAAAATTGATGCATCAGGTGGCAAATTCAACACTTTTTTACAAAAAACAATACGCGGTTACATAGTCGAAAAGTCAGGTAGCAAAAGCAGTAACTTACATACATATATATGTACATTCATATTGTATACCATTTAGCATGATTGAAGTTGCAATGTCCTAATGGATGATTGATGGCAAGTTGCCAGGCCATTCCAATATATTATTTTACCGCTAGTCCCTAAGTCACCTCCTACGACATACCGGAAGAACGGCAGTTAGCATTGTTTTTACTTCCCAGACTAAACAGTAATTTATTGACCAAAAGAACTCAATATTTTTTATATACACGTAGTATTTTGAATTTTTCGCACTTTTAGACACATAAATACATACATACACATCACGCCTGATTCCCTGTAGAGGTTCTAATACATCTTTTTTTTAGATACCTCGTAGTGTAAATAGATGCCCATGCTAACTTATAAATTAGTACATTAACAACACCCGGTGTACTACGTGGTTAGAAGTACTAGGGGTGTATTTTATTCTTGGCGGCGTCATCTGTGGTAATTATGTTTAACTAATTGCAACTTAGGTTTACTTAGGTTTCTCCCTGTGTGTGGCGCTCTAGAGGTCGCCACACATAGATTAAAGAGAAGTATGATGAAGCATTGACCTGGGGTCAGCGTAGGCGTTCTTGATGTTGATGGGGCTCCTGGTCTGCGCTGCCAGCCCTGCGACCCCCACGCCGAACGGGATGCGGATCTCCTGAGACTTGGCCACTTGCAGAGCCTCTTCAAGGTCTGGAATAGAATAAACGTATCATATTATACAACCTCCGTAGTGTGGACGCTACTCTTGAGGTTTAATTACCGATAGAGGTAGAGTTAAGAACTACGCTTTTCTTATGATTTCCAGTCTGGTCGTTGATTATACATGATATATCAGTTTGTTTATCTCTAATGAAACAATAAGAATATTTTTCTTAAAATTTAAGAATAGGTATATTTAATATACCTTGGCTAGTTTCTCCTAACACAAGTCTTAAGTGAACTAACCAAAGCGCTAGTTCAATTGGTGTAAAAGTGTACTAAATATACGAGTATATTATTATATTATTATTTCACGGATTCTGATAAACTACTTTCGCGTTGTTGGAATCTATGCATATTCTCATATACACTTGATTTGCACTTGAATACATCGACCACTGCCGATGAGGGAAAACATCGTCAAGAAACCTACCCTGAAAAAGAAATAGTTGGTGCTAAATAGCGACACAGCTTACAACCTGTCACATTGAGTACTAACGGTGCAATACGTCCTTACGTGTAATACAACCTCCATAATTGCGGAGATGGTCCCGCAAACCTCTGACTACCTCATAAGGGTAATGGTCGTGAAGTGTTTCTCATTAATGATCTCTATATGTTATGTATTAGCAAACAAATCCATATACACACATCCACGATCTCTAAGCACATATAGTTCTAAAACAAACAGATGCAGTCAAGGTTTGTCTTTCAAACACGGGCTCTTCGTGTTATGCGAGGTTTATGTTTTTGTTGGGAGGCGATGAGAAACCGCAAGGCGATCTATATAGAGACACATAAAGCATAAACATACGCTTCACGACTTATGTATATAGACTCCCTTTTTTACTGTGGCAAGGGAGATAGACAGCACATAACGTGATAGGTAGTGAACCTTATCGCCGTATACATGCACTGGCCATTACCTATCCCAACGGATAAGCAGGTTTCCTCACGATGTGTTCCCTATAATGATATTACCTATGATATAAAGACACTCACAGGATATTATAGGATAATTACTGTTTCTCAAAGGCTATGAACAAACAACTATTTTATATTTATTGCTAAACCTAGAGTAGCCTTGATAAAAAAGTACCAAATTACTATTTATTTTTATACATGTTAACTCTTCTTCAGTTTATATTAAACATGGCTGAGGGTTTTTATACATATGATCGTTTAACATTTATCATGTATAAATACCGCTTCAATAATCTAAACAATAGCCCTATACCCTATTATACTCCAATGTTTGAAGCGGAATATATCATAAATCCTAAGCCAGGGATTTAATACCAAGGTAGTTAAGATAACTCGAAGTTAATTGTGAGTAAACAGTGCAGCGCCCTAAATCGCATGCAAATTTACACTTTGCATAACAATGGGCACTCAGATTTAGCCACAATTTACGATACAATATACTATACTATTCAATATAATATACATCCAAGCAAGTTTCCTTGTACATATAAATATATCACCTTGGTTTTTCTTAGCATTCATATCTAAAACCATCACTTTAATACATTTAATTCAATACATACATACATACACAATGTGATATTACACATCACGCCTGATTCCCAGTAGAGGAGTAGGCAGAGATCACGCAACTCCATTTGTCTTGATCCTGACATACCACTTTCGCTTCATTGACACTCATACATCTTCTCATACACACTCTACGGTTATAGGTACTCCTAAAATCATCCTTTTTCAATGTAGCGTCTATTGACTGTCAGATGTCTTATTGGGCCGGGCCCTATGTACCTAACCATTTTAATATGGATAGTAAACTAATCAACTCAATTTATATCTCCTAAGCAGACTCTTTCATTGCCGGAAAGGCAGCTGATTACATTATTCAAGTCCCCAATGAGCAACCGCCGTTGAGATTGCTTTTATAACGTTCTACATCCATTATTGCCAATTCAACGTCACGCGTTCGCCTTTTTAGTTAGTTCTAAAAATGCTTCAAAACAATAGAAGTCAATGAATTATTTACTAACGCTTTATAAGGGAGACAATGCACAATAACGCCTAGCTATAAGTTCGTCGTAACGCACTTGATGACAGACCACACACTCGGAGGTTTATTAAGGGAGAAATATGTTTTTTTATGTCACCAACGCCAGTGCGCCGCCGTCGGGGACGTGAATGGAATACAACTAGCTACCTTCAATGGGTTATTGGCTATTTTGTCCACTGGACACTAAACTGATATTACCTGATAAACATAAGCTAAGTACATAAATCAACTTGAGGGCGGGTGTAGGAAGCATTAAGAACAGAAGAGCATGTAAGAGATGAAGTTAATGGGTGAGAGAAGCAAGAGAGATTTGTCTGAATAGTTCAATGTGAAGATCGATAACTTCTACCTATCACTTTAGGGAAGTATTTATGTATGCACATATATAATCAATCTATAAAACTCTTCGGGGATGTGAATAATATGTATACGGTACATTATAGCTATATTCTATGTTCTCTGTGACTTATACATACAAATAATGCCTGATGCCCTGTAGAGAGGTAGGCCGAGATCACGGAACCCCATTTGTCGAACCTGACTGACCACTTTCGCTTCATTGACACTCATACATCTTCTCATACACACTCGCCGGTTATAGGTACTCCTAACGTCACCCTTTTTCAATATAGCGTCTATCTGTCTGTCTCTGGGACTCATTTAGTAGTTGTATCCTAAACAAGCAGAAACTATTACCTGTTGGGGTAGGTTTCAAGCAATATCAAATAATTTTCCACTTTTTTATTTTTCAGAAGTTTTCAATACATGAAACATAGATGGCACTGTAATTATAATTTGATTTTTATACTATATTCTTCGCTCCTATTAGTAGCAGGATGATGTTATAAAGCCTTCCTCAATAAATGGTCTAACAGAAAAATTCGAATTTTTGAATTCGAACTAGTATTTCCTGAGATTAGCGCGTTCAAACGAACAAACAAACTCTTTAGTTTTGTAATATTAGTATAGATAATCTATCCTTCAATCCACCCGTACACAGTACATCATTAGGGGGCAAGTTCTGTTCTCAAAGACACAAGTTGAACAAAGAACAAGTCTGTTAATTGAGGAACTAGGGCGGCAAAGGCCTAGTTAGGGTTAGAATAGTTTCGAGTCTAGGAATACTGAGTAGGCGATAGGCTACAAGGGCGTAAACTTAAATAGCTATTGTGGTTATAGAATCATCAGAATATATATTATGTATCCATAGAATTACTACCTTCGCAATTGCGGAGATGGTCACCTGAACCTCTTACTACCCGCAAGGTTTAATGGTCGTGAACGCGTTTGTCTTTTCTCTTTAATATTCTATTAGAGTACCAGACGGGACAAGACAAGACAGCCTATTTTCACCCGAGTATTTCGTATAGTAGAGAGTAAACTTTCATAAGTGACAATATGCCATCCATCAATCTAAATAGCCTCGTTTACGGACTCTGTGACGTAAATATACGTCGCAACGTGATAGTTACGTGACTATGACGTAGAATAGAACAATCATGAATTTAGTACAGTAGCAAAAGCCTTACTACTGCAATTGCATCAAAATATGTGACAGTACAAAGTGTATGGCCAACGGTTAGTTATTAAGCATTTGAAAAGATATATACATTCACATCCTTTAATCCCTTTCAGGGTGGACAGAACCTTGTAGACATGAAAATAATTCCTTGATCACTTATTAGCAATATTATTGAGGTTGTAATGTTGGGGACAGGTTGCTAAGTTATCGCCCAATGGATTGACCCCTAGTCCCTTAGTCGCCTTTTACGACATGCCGGCAATAACGGTAGCTAGTTAGCAATCTTTTAACGTCCCCGACTAGCACGGGAAATAAAAAAATTAAAAAAATATTGTCACAATAAAGACACTGATTATTACTTATGAACTCAAGGGTCCAAATACATGAAGCACAAATAAGCGATTCACTTAAATAGAGTGACCCTCTGCAAGGAAATAGGCATTTCCTCTATTACCTTACCAAAGGGATACCCTCGGTGTAGACCCTCACCATAAACATTCAAATTTAAAAGACTTTCCTCCACCAATGATTTTTTTCAACTATAATCCAATCCTGTCACTCTTGTTTGATATCAGATACACTTACTTACTTATAATTAATGCAAAATATGTATGTTTTAAATTCACGTCTATCAAGTTATTTTAACATAAGGTTTTATTTAATATGTAAGTATTCATTTTATGTCCCATACTAACTTGGTAATTGTAACGGCCTTATGTCTAATTACCTCATACAACTAACATTAAAGGTAAAAGTATGAAATATAGGAACAACATAGTCTTTCTCATAATACAATAATCCCTCTTATTCAATACGCAATTTTATCCCTAAACTGGCAGGGCACACGAACCCTAAACAAAAGCCTCATAAATCCAAGAAAAGGTCCGTAGCGGCTCTACTGCGACACGATTCAATGCTACGTATAACCGCAAATCTTGTTGTTTGCGAAGGCGATTCGTCATCCGTAGTTTACCTATGCTACGAGGTCGGGCCCTGAAACGGGACAAGTAATTCGTAGTACGAAAATAGATCCGCCTAATCGATAACGAGGTAACCTCGGATAGAGCCTTTATGGCTTTTATTGGCTGTTAACACAAGCCTTTGCCTTTTGGGGTTTGCCAACCAAGAGTATCTGGTTACCGGCGCTACGTACGACCTACTTTCGTTTGCGACGTAAAGAGATTATAGCGTCAATATGTATCTACTTAACTTTATATGTACGTCATAAAATACGCTACAACATCCCGAAGGCAGCTTTGGTGTTAGTAGTGAAATAAATATATGTATTCCATGTTTTGGGAAGGTTAGCCAAGCATAACTCCGTGTAAAATACATACATACACATCACGCCTGATTCCCTGTAGAGGGCTAGGCAGAGATCATGGATCCCCATTTGTCCCGATCCTCACAGACCACTTTCGCTTTATTGCCACTCATATATCTTCTCATGCACATTCGGTGGTTCTAGGTACTTCTAACGTCACCCTTTTTCAATATAGCGTATATCTGACTATCATATGTCTTATTGCCGCTATTGATACCGCCATTCCACTTCAGTCACATATATTCCTTTTGTCAATCTACTATCATTATTGGATACAATATAGGCTAAATAAGTTATTTTTGTATTTTTTTGTTTTGCCCAGCTCCTGGATAAAACAGAACTCCATATAACGCCTCGCGATTTGAGACTATGGCTACATTATTATATTATATTTCATGTTATTAAGTTGTATGTACCCTTATCGGATATTTAAAAATAGTACGTACCTGTATGATAACTATTAAGCGAATAAAGAAAACGTTCCCTAATTACGTAATATCTAAGCATAGCTCTAAGTTCCTATATAAGTAACTTAAAATTGGTGTCGAACTCCGCAGTTACAGGGTGCTTTATATTCATAGGGTCAAAGTTCTGATGTCGAAACTTTTGAGACTTACTTTTTCTTTTCTTTCGAAACAACGGGGTTCGATTTTGAAGAAAGGGGAAGCCTTTTGGCATTTGCATAAGGAAGTACCTTGTGAGCTGGTCTGGGGTTTCAAAGTAACTAGTGCCTTCTTTTTGGAGGATTCTTTCTTAAGTATTTACTGCATTAATCTTGCGAATTAAAGGAAATAATAATAAATAAAGGAAATAAAGAATATAAAAGCTATAAACAAAATAAATGTGACAAATCTATGTGTAACGCCTCCTACTTCTTATTAGAGGTCCTAGTTTCTAGGTACTAATAAAATACCAATAATTTAAAAATGTATTTCACGTACACCATATATGTAGCCATACATATATCTGCTTATGGGTTATAGATACTCTTATGTTATTTTCTTAGTTATATGTTTAATGTAATCATTCCAATTTTCCTATGTTTCTTACAGTTGGACGGGGTAGGCCGCGTAGAACATATGTATATGTACATATCAAATTGGAGACATTCTTCTCAAGGTATGAGAAGGTTTAATGGGTGATTAGTTAAGGGTGATTTGTCAGGATCCTTCTCCTTGGGCATCGATAGTCTCTGCCTATCCCGTTAAAGACGTACAGGCATGAATGTATGTGTACAATGTCATATAGATTATTGACCTATCGTCCAAAAGACTCCATTTCCCCTAGTCCCTGATTCAGTCAGTCAGTCAGTCTGCCCGTGACCATAGCTGCTGCAACGTAGCCGAAACGTCGGGTAAATAAAGGTAACTTTATTATATAAAAACATACACAATAAGTCCCGTTAGTTATTAATCATGAGTATAAATCGCGAATCTCTTAAAACTATAGTCCCTGAATGTTGAAGAGTGGTATACGAACCGGTGTCCCTGGTGATGTCGAAGAGCTTGGCCTGCAGGTACCTGTTGGGGGGCACGCCTTTGGCCAGGAACAGGCTGCCTCTGTCGGCCGCCGTCAGCAGGCACACGTTCACCATTATCTACAAGAAAGGATATACTCAGTAACCTATCACTACCATTAACCCTTGCGCGGTGGTCAAAGGTTTAGGTGTCCATCTCAGCAATTGCGAAAGTAGTAATTCTATGGCCATCTCGAAGACAACTGTTGACCAGATAGTTAGTACTCAATATGACAGGTGGTAACCCGGTCGCCATTTACAAGCACTGACTATTAACTCTTCGGGGAATAAATAAAACCTACATAACATGATTATAATGATGATTATAATAATAATGATGATGATTATAATGCTATGTAATAATATATGTAAATCAACATCATAAATTCCCATTTAATGTTTGGGGTAGACAAAACCTAGGGAAGACGATAATATCTCCTAGGTCACTTTTTTAGCGTGAATACTAAGGTTGCAGTGTTACATGTTATGTTATAAGAAAGTAACAAAGGTTGAAATGGGATATTAAAAGAAATTTATTATTAAAACACACACAGTTAATTCACCTATAACTTTTAAAGCTGTCATTTACGATAATCAGAGGCTTAAATAATTACAATCAACTAATATCTGCAAAGGTTGGTATGTGTCATACGAAGTTAATCACCGGTATATAACTGACTATTACCTACATAAGCAAAAGAAAGGTTTACAATGTTTTCTCTTATTGATTTAGTAGATATTGGAAACCAAACCCCATTAAAACCTTTGGAGGGAAGATAACAACGAAACTTTCAAACAACAAAACCTTAACATTCAAGGTAATGATATACTTTGAAATGTCAACCGGCATGATTTATCTCCGAAGTTTGCTATTGAGATGGAATAAATGAATGAGGGTTTCAGACAAGGCTCTTGAATTACAGAAGGCAACTTTTGAAGGGAAATAGGCTTTACTTTACACAGCATTTCGGAAACCAAAAGTAAAACTAAAGAGAATTATATTTACAATTAATATATTACATACATACACATCACGCCTGATTCCCTGTAGAGGGGTAGGCTGAGATCGCGGATCCCCATTTGTTCCGATCCTGACGGACCACTTTCGATTCATTGACACTCATACATCTTCTCAAACACACTCGGCGGTTATAGGTACTTCTAACGTCACCCTTTGTCAATATATAGATAATATATTATGCCTCTAAGATTCTGTCTACCTCAAAAAGGGTGTAAGAACATTACATTTTGATAGTATTTGAATCACAAATATTCAGTGGAAGTCGATTTTCATCAGCAATTGTTTGTCTATGAAACCGATGACTCTTATGTTGGTTTAGAAACCCTAGCTCGGGAAGAACCAACAAAGCTTCAAAGCTAGGTTTATAGTTGTCTAACAGTATAAATTCAGTTCTACATACACTGGCTTCACGACAATTGTTATCACTGATTGATAGTGATGCGAAGTTCATTAACGAATCAACTTATCAACAAATAATCAAATCGAACGTAGCAGGTTGAATCCCATGACACCAAAAAGCACTGACTATTTCCTATTGCGAAGAATAAATTAGTGTATTATAAAATTGAAATCTACTTCTTTATTCAGAACAATTTGTCACAATTATTTTAAACGAAACACTTATCATTTATTTAATACTAAATATCGTTTATTTCAATAATTTGTTCCATACATACATACACATCACGCCTGATTCCTGTAGAGGGGTAGGCAGAGATCACGGATCACTTTTCACTTTCGCTTCATTGACATTCATTCATCCTCTCATACACTCTCGGCGGTTATAGGTACAGCTAACGTCACCTTTTTTCAATATAGCGTCTAATGACTGTTATATGTCTTATTAGGCCGGCCCCTACGTAACCGCCCTTCCATTTCACTCATATATATTCTTTTTGTCAATCTGCTATCATTCATCCGCATAACATGTCCAATAGTATTATTGCAATAACTTGTTTCCTTTATACTTTACCCTTACCTTATGGCACAGTACATCTATGTCGAGCTCGTTGGCCACATCCCTGATGAGCTCCATGAAGAGGTCGGCCTCATCCAGCTGCCTCTGCGCTGAACCACTGGGGGAGCGAGACCTCTGGAAAAAAACCAATATAAGTATGATTAATAACTAGTCTGCCCGTGACCATGGCTGCTGCAACGTAGCCGAAACGCCGGGTTAATAAAGGTAACTTTATTATACAAAAACATACGCGATAAGTCCCGCTAGTTATTAATCATGAGTATAAATTGCGAATCTCTTAAAACTATAATATAAGTTAGTATAACTAGTAACAACAATAGTAATAGTATAGTAATATATGTAGTAACAGTATAATTATTGACACGTTGAGATTTATTTATTTGTGGCACTGGTTGTTTTACAAAAATTGCTCTACTGTTAAAAGAAATAGTTACGAGCTTTCATAAGAAGATCACCATTATATAGGTGCAGGTTTAACTAGATAGGTAACCAGAAGCTTTCAAATAATGTAGGATTGAGACCTGACGTTTCATACATACTTGGGTTAAGCTTCGTTCTTTGTCTTGAGCTTTTGTCAGCCAATGAGTAAGACCCTGGTAAGTGTAGTCACTACACCTTTACCTCATCTATTAGCATTTATAATGTGGAAAAGATAAACTAACTTTCAAAAAGCTTATACAAGTAATATTCACGAGTTGTATCATTATGCAAATAAAGACGGGCTTCTAAGATACTAAACAGCTGTGGCAACATTGTTTCAAGTCCAAAATCAAATCATAAGGTAGAGAAACGTTCAATATGAAGCGGAATAGCTCAATACATTCAGTCTCTTTTTACGATGCCGTGCAGAGTCAGTGTTGCTTTATTTCCATGTCTTGATCAACAATGTTGGAATAACAACAATGTTAGAATACCAACAATGTTGAAACAATCTTGCAGTTTTGGCATCAAAAGTAGTATTGCACGATCAAATAATATATTACATTGTTCTGAGATCACGGACGTAAATAGATGTACTTGGCATATTAATTATTATATTATGTAACGATAAAACACATTCGTTTGAAAGAAAATTAATGGTACATTCGAAATTTCTTTCATGAGCTTGCCTGTGATGTTCTTAACCATTCAAAGTTAAAATTACACCAGAGAACCAAGTCTACTAAAGGGTTTTAGCACAAGCGCAGTTCAATATCAGATCAGTAATAATGTGAAGTTGGTAGTGAATTAGCAAAAGTGACAATTTTCACCATTGATATCAGCTAACAAATCAACTTTCGCTTTAAAAATGGCGAACTTTTACACTTTTGCTAATCGACTACCAACATTACACTATTACCGACCCGAAATTTTGCAAAAAGCATTCGTGGACTTGGGCCCCAGATAATATGAAATAGTGTCCCCAATCTCTTATCTAAATTATCAATACAACACAATCAACAGCAAGTGGTTAAGATGTTACCCAACCCAGATATTGATTACGGCCAGCATTGCTTTAATTCGTTGACAGAACGGGAATCTGTTCCAAAGCAGATTTAGAGCCCTTATATACATTAAAGCCACTGTGATAACTCAACTCGGTATGGGTACATAGAGTCAATATTTACGTTAATTAATGCTGTTCTGCGTATTTCGAACAAGATGGTCGTACATTTGAGCCGAGCATATCTTTTAATAAGACGTCAAAATGTGACCCAATTAAAATTGCGCCTAAATATAGACGTTCATTACGACGTTGACAGAGCAAAGGGAATAAATTTAGGCTCCTAATGCTAATGGAAAATGGTGGACGCAATTTATACCTGGCTGTCACGCGAACTAGATTGCTAAGTGCAAGTGCCCAAATAGGTGTAGTGACATCTATTGTTTGTTGCAAAAGTAATATAAATATGAAAGAATGACGTAAACAAGTGCTAAATACTGTTTATTGGGCCATTCGTCAGCAATCTGTCACTAATACGAGTATATTGCATTAATGATTGGGTAGTGTTTAAAGGGCTATCTAATAGTACGAAAGTACACACCAATATGGATGGATTGAAGCTATATTTTGGTGTACACTTTAGTATTTTTGATGTGCATTTAATTATGTTTCTTAATGATTTTCGCATTCGTGATGGTGTCCGACCAAATTTTGTCAGTTAAATTGTTCAATTATAGTCCCACAGTACTCATGGGTCGGCTCTTGAAAACTACTGTATCTAGAATTCATAATAATTTAAATCAATACAGCGATAGTGCCTAAAAGAGTTGTCATTTGTTCATTTTGACCTCAAGTGTTTATGTTTTTGGTCCGATTTTATTGTATCTAAATAGTATGAATTTATTTGTTTAGGTTTAGTGTATGACTGTTTGTATACTTTGTTTCATGTTTGTACTAAACAGAACTGTGTGTGTTTTTGGTTAGTTCAGTGCAACTAGTTGATTATAGTTTACCAGCAGCTAATATTGTGTGTATTAAGATAACATTTATTACATCTATCATATGTCAATAATGGTTTATAGTTTTAATTTGTTTACCCATGATTACTGTATAATAACTATTAAGGTTTTTTTAATTATTTTTAATGGGTATAATATTTGTCGATAAGTTATAATTTACTACAATGACATCGATATAGAAGACCAAGTCTAATAAAACGTTTTTTTTAGCTTAAGAGACAAATTTCGCCATTTATAAAGCGAAATCTTACATTTGCTGATATCCATGGTGATATATGACACTAATCTGATATAGAACTGCGTTTGTGCTAAAACGCATTAGTGGACTAAGGTTCCAGGTTGCTTGGGTAACATAGTGATGACAGCAGCATTATACTTTATGTCAAATATGTGAACTTTATGTCCAATAAGACATATGACAGTCAGATAGACGCCATATTCAAAAAGGGTGACGTTAGAAGTGCCTATAACCGTCGAGTGTGTATGAGTGTCAATAAAGTCAGGATCGGTACAAGAGCGGTTCCGTGATCTCTGCCTACCCCTCTACAGGGATTCAGGTGTGATGTGTATGTACGTATGCGAACTTTTTGAATAAAGTTTTCATTATTATTATTCAAGAACAAAACCAGTGATGTATTAATTGACTACAATTGCTTTACCGTTCGTGCTAATGAAATAACTGTATATGCAAATGTAATGAACGTGACGTCATAGCTAAGCCCCACCCACATCTATATTGTTACAATAATTGGTGAGGATGACGTAGATTAACGTCGTATCTTAAGGAATATAACGTAATTCGACGTAGCTCAGTTGTTTGGGGCTTGACTCTGTATCGAAGGTACAGGTTTCAAATCCCGCTTGAGCATGTACTAATGGAAATGAAGTTTAATAAATTTCTATATACATTTATGCAATGAAAATACATTTGAGAAATACACCCAAAATATCGGTAAGAGGAAATATCGTGAGGAAACCTACTTGTTCTCCAAAGAGTTAATAGTTAGTGCTTGTAAATGACGACATGGCTTACCACCTGTTATATTGAGTATTCACTATCTGGTCAACACGTGGGTTTGAGGTGGTCGTAGAATTACTAGCTCCACGATTGCAGAGATGGTAACCAGAACCTCTGACTACCCCGCAAGGGTTAATGATAGTTAACGCTTTTATCTTTTTTTAAATATTGCGCAGTGATGTAGTTAGGAATTTATGTGTTCGTTTGCAAAATCGTCTCCATTTGCTTGTACGTGTATTCTATGATTCGATATAAAAAATAATGCTAACCGACTTTCATCCCAACATATCATAGAAGGAAACTATGGAACTAGGGATAATGGAATCTTTTAGACTTCTTGTAATGGCCTAAATCCCATTATAATATCAACGCCAATTCGATAGTAAATAGAAAGAAATGCTAAAGGTAACTAAAAGGATTTAAAGTGTGTGGTTGCCATATATAAGTACGTAGTGGCTGTAGCCATATTATTATAATTTCATATTTTCTTTGATTCTCGTTCACGTACATAATTATTTACAGTTTCTAACAGCGAGGAAGAACATTGCGAGGTAGCCTGTCTATCTCTCGGGATTCGGCAATAACCAGTGACTCTATAGGGTGATTTGGTTCACTACCTATCGCGTTGGGTTCTGTCAATCTAGTGAATCGCAGTTTTGATTGGCTCATATCTAATATGTTTTTGAAATTTCTAAGATGGGCATTCAAGCCTCCGATTACCCCGCCACAATAAGGTAGTGTCCATACACAACTCGTAAAGCGTATGTTATGTATAAATAAACAGTCTATTAGATTGGCATAAGTCAAGTACATGTGCTTCTGTCGGTGGATGATGAGGGCGACTGTCACAGGTTGCAGTCGGACATCGACAGGGTGGCGGAGTGGGGCGTCCGCAACCTACTAGACTTCAACGTTGCCAAGTGCGAGGTGGTGAGCTTCGGCCGGGCTCGCTCGCCGCGGCGCTACCCCTATCGCCTGGGGAATGATCTCCTTCGGCGCGTGGACGCGGTGAGCGACCTGGGTGTGCGCGTCACCTCTCAATTGTGCTTTAGGGAACACGTCCGGAAGATTTGCAAGCAAGCCTTTCGGAATTTAGGGTTTATTCTTCGTACTTGTGCAGGCTTTCACAGCATACATGCTGTAAAGGTTCTCTACAACTCATTGGTACGAAGTAGATTAGAGACGAGTGCTATTATTTGGAATCCACATGAAGCTAAATATAGCCTTATGCTGGAACGAGTCCAAAATAAATTTTTAAGGTATATTTATTGGAAGTCGTATGGTACATATCCATTCTATCCGCTGATGTATCCCACGCTGTTCATCTTGGGCATGGTGGGGTACGATAGGCTGGAGGCGCGCAGGTCCTGGGTGCTAGTCAGCTATTTGCTCGCCGTCCTGAGGGGGATAGAGCACAACCCCATGGTGCTCGGGCAGCTTGCGCTGTGCGTGCCCAGTGGCTCCCTCAGGCGCCGTCGCGATAGGCTGCTGCGGGTGCCTGCGTGTCGTTCGGAGCTCCTCCGGCGGTCGCCCCTCGTGCGCGGCATCCGGCTGCTCAACGGCATGGCCGACCTGGTTGACCTCTTCGTCTGCGGCAGGACTGAGTTCAGGGGGGTTGCCATGCGTTGCATATGCTATGAGCTTTGATTGCCTCTGCTGATGCTTTAAATAATTAAGTATTATTATCTAGGTTTAGTGTTCAATGTTTTTTGTGTTATTTAAGTGTAAAATGTTTATTAGTAAATTGTATTGTATTGTCAATGATACCGTATTGGGAAACCTGTGATGGTGTTATTGTGAAATGTAAATAAATAAATTAAAAAAAAAGTACATGTGCTTTCTCTCTACCCTAAAGAATAGATTACTTAGAAAAATAGATAAGAGAACGTACATACATACATATACCTCACTGTTTTCTCTGTCCTCAAGAATGACGCAGAACATAAAATTGTTTATTTGTTGTCTGGTTAGTGTACACGTGGCACTAATACAATTGAGGGCAGCAATGCCAAGCCTGTCATCGGGATTAGATCAATTGTGACGTCATGTCACGTCCACGGTTTTCATTATCGTACACACATGTATGTACAGTCAACGCTAAGAGTGCAGTGCTAGTAACTTTTTAAGGTTTAAGTTTATAAGAACGAAAGACAATATGTTTCATTTCGATGCACGCGACCGTATAGTGGCCATGACAATGCATAGTGGCGCCAGTTTAAGTATGTTAAATATTGTCTTTTGTTCTTATAAATTTAAACCTTATAAAAAGTTACTAAGACTGCTAAAGAACTGACTGTACCTTAATTAATGTAGGACATCTTTGAGGCAGACAGAATAAGAAGTACCTTTAACATATGGCTATTTAGTTCTTAGTCATTCTTTACATATATACATACATATACTTTCACGTCCTTTAACGTCTAGCGTCGCGTCCAGAACCTTGATGACATAACTTCTTGGTCACTTAGCAGCATGTATTGATTTTATTTGGGGTTTTAATGTTGTATGAAATATTGGTGACAGGTTGCTAACCTATCGCATAATAGATTCCATATAGTCCCTTAGTCGCCTCCTACGGCATGCCGGGAAGAACGGTACCTATTCAGCATTATTTTAATAACATGACAGAATCTCCTAAGACAAAAATTAGTCCAAAGGAGACATTAATGCAAGACGCCTGATGACATTAATTTAAATCAAGGAAAACACTTATTGATATATTCCTAACTGGACATAGTATAACCCCTTTTATCACTTCAAGTGTATTCCCTGAAGTACTTTAATAGAAGGCCTTTTATCTATTGATAAAATGGTATAAACTCGACCTAGCAAGACCAGTGTAGTCAGGCCTTCATTCGTAAAGCAAGTGTTCCTGTTTAGTGTTCGAGTTAAACTGGTCGATGTGCCCGTAGATTGATAGAATCAGCTCGTATCAGTGATTGACAGTTCACACTTACGATTTGACAGTTGGTGGCATTGATAAGATTGTGCAAAAAGGTTTTTGTTATTTCAACCTCTTTTGTGTAAAAAGATTAAACTGTTTTCACCGATTATTCAAAGAATACCTTAACAAACGAGAACTAGCCCTTTGAAGATTGCGATCAACATTCCAATTTATATATGAATGGAAAATATGAGGAATGGTTACGATGAAACATTTTGAATTTCTTCAAACATAATTAAATATGGAAATAATTAAAGCATTTCTAAATATGCTAGATGGACCGATGGCCTGAAAAAGGTCGCTGGTAGTGGTTGGCTGAGGGTCACGAGTGATCGTGTTTTGTGTCGCACCTTTGGGGAGGCTTAGCTCCAGTAGTGGACTGATAGAGGTCCAGCAGTGGTTGATTGATTGATTGATAAATATAATAAGAGTGACAACTTTGTGAGCAAAGTAGGCAATAAGTATTACTCGGCAGTAAGCGGCATTTACTCCAAAATACCGGAAACATAAACCTATAATACAATCACGTCCTGATCCTTTTTGAGATGAACAGAACCTCGGAGACTACATATACTTATTTTATGCTAGTCTGTAACTTAAAAAGGATACTAATTTGCTGACGCTCGTCCGAGTAAGTCGTAGTGACTATGTGACTAGAGGTAATTGGATTCGATTGATCAACTGACTAACAACCTATCCCAAATTTTCCATGTCATCACAATATAGATGCTAAAAAGTGAATTAGGAAACAAACACGCATTGTTACCTAATCGCATTTTAACTAGCAATTTCAGTAATTGAGGAAAAAGGTTAGTGCTTATCTCGTGACCTTTTTAGGCTGTAGTGCCCAAGATCAAGCCTGGGCCTTGAAATGAAAATCCTCATTAATTCATCGATGGAATTAGCAATGCAAATTGAAGGAAAAAGATAAAAAAACGTAACGTGCCTTGGGGCTTGGATCAATCGAAATATCCAATCTTGACTAGTCTAGAATACAAACGCAGGCACGTTCATAACCCATTCGAGGTGGGCAGAACAAAGTTGCCAAGAAGTATGAGACTGCTTACTACAAAGGTTGAAAACAACAAAGACAAGAGTCACGACCATTAACCCTTGCGGGGTAGTCAGAGGTTCAGGCTTCCATCTCCGCAATTGCGAAGGTAGTAATTCTATGGCCACCTCAAACCCACGTGTTAATCTGATAGTCAGTACTCTATGTGACGGGTGGTAACCCATGTCGCCATTTACAAGCACTAACTATTACAAGTGTATGCGTATTAATTATTACAAATTAGTTACAGGTAAGTTTCCTAACGATGTTTTCCCTCACCGTAGTATTAAGGTTTGAAAATAGTTATAGTAGATGTAAACATAAAGAGAAGATTGGGTTAGACATAGAAACAAATCATCAGCTTCACAATTACGGATATGGAATTCTTATGACTAATGCATTCACGATCATTTCCCCTACGGGGAGGTCAGAGTTTCAGGTGTCGATCTCCGCAATTTCTAATAATATAATAATTCTATAGCCACCTAGAGCCCACGTGTTGACTATATAGTCAGTACTCAATGTAGGTGGTAAGACGTGTCAAAACTTCATGTACCCCGTAAACATAATAGCCATAAAGCGAATATAAATTAAGAAAGCTGCTTATGCAATATTCCAGTCACATAGCATTCCAAATTCTATTAGAGTGTGGGAGCGGTCTTAATATGTATTACTTTCGAACTTCTTAGTTGAAGACTAATGGGTATCATTTCACCTTGTATCCATAAACCATAGTTACTTCCCTAGAAATCGTCAATTCTAAAAGAATTTAGATAAGGTTGGTAAACCGATTCTCGAATTTCTAACCACCAAAAGAAACTACAGTCTCAAAACAACTGACCAACGTCCATCACTACCTGTTACATTCAACACTGACTATATGGTTAACACACGGCTTGGACACAGAATAGCTAGCTCTGCAATAGCTGAAATGGACACGCGAACCTTTAACTACCTTACAAAGGTCGTGAATATGTTTGTTTGTCTTTGTTTTGAAGTCACAACAAGCTTCAACAATGTAGAGGGTACAGATGTTGAATCTCTCCGTAGATTATAAGGGGAAACAACTGTCTTTGCCCGGGGCATTACGATAAACAACAAAGTGCGGCTGTAGGAAGACTTTTAGCTTCTTAATAGAAAGTCTAGGTTCGAGTCCCGATGCCAACATGTACCAATAAACGATTTTAAAAATATCCAACATGTACCATTGAGTGAAATTTAAAAATATATTTTTCATTTACGAATATAATTTACAGCCTCTAACGGTGAATGCAAAAATCGTTAGGATCCTGCCTAACCTTCAAGATAGGTAATGACTAGCGCCTATCACGTTGGATGTAGTCTATCTAGTGAAACGTCGGCTTTGAGTAGTTCATACCAAACATACCAAACAAATGTCAGAGGTGGACACTCAAGCCTCTGAATTCCCCGCCACAAAAAAAAAGGAGTGTGTATATTCAAGTCGAGAAATGTACGTTGTAAGAAGTAACTTACATAGTAAGAACCGTAACAGCGTCATAATTGGACTCAAACTGTACTATGTTGTTACAAAGACATCTCCTGTTTATATTCACGTCTACAATCACGTTAGGGATGGATAGAATCACAAGGATCTGTAGAGAATAAAGGTCAAAAATAAAGAAAAGAATAAATTAAAGAATAATATTCACAAAGGTTCTTCCAGCTAAGGATGTTCGAATATTTAGTACTACGTTATTTTACTGTCGTTATTTGTATGACGTAACATGCATATGGTGTCCTAATGGAAATTCTGCATTTGTATGTACATTGTCACAACATCGTTAGTTCTATGGCGGGGAGGTTACTCATTAGTCGGAATAGACGAGAGTCTGTACTTGTATTAGTGAAAAGTGGGATCATACATGCATACATACGCAGTATTATAGAATTTAAATTTTATCCACAATCTTAGCTATGCATACTTGAATTTCTGATTGCTATTTACTGGACAATACATTAACGTCTTTCAATCCCATTCGGAGTGGACAGAACCTATTAGATTTAGTATCTCCTAGGTCACTTTATAGCATAAATATTGGGGTGGAACGTGTAACATTGGTGTCAGGTTGCTAGCCCATAGTCCAATTAATCCCATTTACCCCTAGTCCCTTAGTCGCCTCCTACGACTAGCCAGGAAGAACGGTAGCTAGTTAGCATTATTTTAACGTCCCAGCTAGCACGGGACTAATTGATAATGAGGCATTAAAACATCAAAAATTTTTGATAAACAAAAATAATAAATGAAGTCTTGTCTAGCACTCAAAAATTCAGCCTAAAACACTGTTCAATATTCAATGAAAGTAAAATATGTAAAGCGAGATAAAATTAACAAGAGAAAACACGAAACAAAAGCATTTCGTTGTTTTTCAATTTTCTGTTTTTATTTGAAATGTGTGGGTACTGTAAAAAACATACATATCCATAAGCAAAACACACTTTCATGACTCTTGCGGGGTAGCCAGAAATCCGCGCGTCCATTTGCACAATTATGGAGTAAGTAATAATGTTAACCACCTCAAATTAACACGTTAACAAGTGGTAAGCCGTGTCGCCATTCACAATCACACCTGTTCCGTAGAAAAGGAACGTTTCCTTACAACATTTTACTTCACCGTAGTACCAAATCTATTTCTATTGCGAAAATGGACATAGAAAATCAGAAAATATAATATTCTCATTTATTTAGAGTCTAGATTCCAACTAACGTAATATCAAGGAGAACAATTCTGAATCGGTATAAGCATCTATAACCGGGAAATGAATGATACTAAACATCACAAAATTGAAAACTAGCCCGGATAATCAGCAATAACTGGAAATGGAAATTGGTTATTTTTTTAACTTAATCATTGACTTGTTTCCAAATAAATGAGCTATAACTGTATACTCATTGTCTAACTGTATACTCGGCTCTAACCTAAGATCTGAACTACAAGACGACAAGATACTTTTTAAGATACATGAATCTTCGTGGGTTAGTTGCAAACCCATACCATTTTCACTACTCAGAAGAAACACTTTGTGTTGTCCCTAAGCCACAAGAAAAGTACCTCTATTATTTTATTCTAAACAGGGAATGTTCGTAGGTAATTAGAAATCAAAAAACGTAAAAGCTTTCTCGCTGGAATAACAATCAGGGCTGTGGTTGAGCGGTGTAATTAGCATACGTAGGAGTTACTCATCTGCATAGTTTCTGAGCAGAGGGATGGTAACTCCCTTGAGGAATATATGGTACCTTAGTCAGGTTTCAATAAAGATATAACTAACAATTTAATCGCCTTTTAATCCTTGCAGTCAGAGGTTCGCGCATCCATTTGATCAATCAGCTAGTAATTCTGTAGCCCCTTAAAATCCATGTGAAACCCGAGACATTTACAAGAACTGACTATTCCTATACCTGTTCAGAAGAATAGGTTGGTTTCCTCGCAATGTTTATTATAACATAGTAGAGTTATTGGAAATAACAATGCAATCAAAATATCAACACATAATACTATTGAGTTTTATTTCAATAAAATAAATTTGAACGATGACGTTCGGTATGCAGTTTTTTATTTCGATGCACAAAACCCATAAGAATTATAAGTTTTTCAAAGTTTATAAATGCAGTATTTTGATAAAGGAAAACAATTATCACAAATTATGTAATATATCTACATTATACTTCATATTATAATGTAGATATATTACATAATTATCAAGTAGGTTAAGATTTATATGGGCTGATTGAGACTGAGAACTATTCCTATTACTACGAGTATTTTTACAAGCACTATTGAGTTAGTCAGTCGCATTACGAATTAACTACGTCCTCTCAATTTCATCTCAATAACCGCCCCATGGCAACGTCAAGACTCAATAGTCTATATCAAAGCCAGCACTCACCTTAACCGGAGAGGAAGCCAGCCACAGTTGGAACAGGTCCGACGTAATCGACGTGCTGCGGGCCTCATGGTTAGGCCGCGGTGACAGGCAGCCCACAGACGTCAGGTTGTGGATCCTATTCACTTCCTCACTAGAGGCTAGTTCCTTCAAGTACCTCTCGAAGGCCTTTGGTTTCTTCTCCAACAGCCTCCTGACTTCCTCCACGTCATCTTCCGTGCACTCCTCATCCTCGTATACTTTATTATTGCTTTCAACGCGACTAGATGCATCAATGACTTTGTAATTGAAGTTCTTGTTAGCTCTGCTATCACAACCGTTTTGCTCTTTTAATTCTAGTAAAGCTAGGTCCTTAATTTTTGTGTTATTTACAACTATATCGTTATCTTCGCTTAGATTAATGTCTTTGTCTTGTTCGGGGTCTTTGGTGGCGGTGGAATGGATGGAGACATCGTCTGTGGTCTTCTGGGCGTTGACGTCACCCAGATGCTCCTCGGGTGTCATTATTACTGATTTTTGGATCTTAGCAGTTCAGTCGTATGTGGCCACATCTCGTCGTCTTTGGGAATCTGCAAATAGAAAAAAAAAATTAAATATATTTCGAAGATAAGGTATAACTACGGAATTATCTTAAAAGCAGACATTATGGCATCTCGTGTCCATTTTAGTAATTGGGGAACCCTCTTTCAAAGATTTTCTATGTCCAACGTGACAGGTCGTATTCCAATTCATCTGAAGAATAGATCTGTTACGTAATGTATACGTTAGTTAGTTCAAAGGAATATATTAAGATCAGTTATACCAAAACATACGCAGGTCGTCCTCAGTCCTACCAAATATATACCACACTATAATACATAATACCGTTCATTCATAACACATCTATCTTAAACTATGTGCAGAATATATTGCCAATGTTTAAGTAAAGCTCCTTAGTGGCTTAAGGCACATAACGTATTCATGGATGTGGTCGTATAATACCCCTGAGGTTCATTTAAGCCGATTATGAAGGAAAATGTTTCATCACATTGCGGTCTATAAATAACTATCTACACTTACATATGGAGAGTATTTGAACGAACATCAAATATACCTAAGTGCATGCTACTTGAGTAATCAGTACATTAAATGTTATGCTTCCATGGATTTAGCTTCTTCAAGCCCACATCTCTGATGATGAGTTCTTTATCGTGTTTACAGATACTGACTACTGTGTCACTATGTTTATCTCTAACAACGCAGCAAGTAACCATACAGATGGTTACCAATCCAAATAGTAAATGGCCAACATATGTAACTCCGATGTTCTATTTAGAATCAGTTTATCAACATTGTTCTATTGTTCCTTTAATTCGGTGTAGCTTAGTAGTTTAGAAATTAACTCTGTATCAGTGGGTACAGGGTTCAATCAAAGGAGATGGAAATCCGAATATCCGATTACCCCGCAAGGGTTATAGTATATATAGTGAACGTGTTTGTCTTTTATCTCTTGTTCACTTCTAAGGGTAATAACAAGGATTTCGTAAATGGTCTTTCTTGACATTAGTTTAATGTAAAACGGGACATAAGCGCTGGAGGTAACCTCACATAAGGTGATAAAGTTAAGCCTATGCGCTGCTAACAGCCCATAACGTATGAATATTTAATGTATCACTATAAAACTTGGTTATTTTGTTTAAATTTGTTCCTTGACTGGGCTCAAACAAAATGAGCTTCAATTTCTTACTCATTGTCAGTTAGTCGGCTGTAACGTAAGATCTAAGCCAGAAACAAAATGATAATAGACTTTTAAGCTAGATCCAAGTTCTTCGTGGGTTAGTTGCAAAGACTGAGCATTTTAACTGTTCTATGAAACCCTTAGTGTTTTCTCTTAAGCACAGAAAAAATACCTCTATTATTTTATTCTAAACAGATCCCCTGTTTAGAATAAAATAACAGAACTCGTGGGTAATTATAATATGAAAAAACGTAAAAGCTTCCTCGCTGTAATCAGTTGGAAGGTCGGTAGCTGAATAAATTAGTTCACAATCATTATAACAGCGTTCTGTGAAATGATATAGGCATATTGAGTTATGGTACACAGTGGTAACTACATATATTAATATTTATTTCTTAGTATTAACTACTATGTTAGTTGCTCAGATATGCATAATATTATGTATAATATTATATATTATGTATAATATTATATATTTCTTTATTGTTCAATCGATATCATGAATCTTACCACAACTCGGATAGTTGGCAACTTATGTTAAATGTGATCGACGAGATATCAACACTTCGAAGTCCTAAACAACCCTATATACGTTTGGTAAGACGTAAATAGTTAGGAACTTTCTTTTTTTGTTAGGTTATGAGCTAGCAACCTCAAATCGAAATTATTTAAATAATCAATTTAATATATATACTACATAGTGTGTATGTGTGTCAATGAAGCT
This sequence comes from Leucoptera coffeella, assembly GCA_030578115.1. Lineage (NCBI taxonomy): Eukaryota > Metazoa > Arthropoda > Insecta > Lepidoptera > Lyonetiidae > Leucoptera > Leucoptera coffeella. The sequence goes on from JAMBLF010001109.1 coordinate 29,357, forward strand.
TAAGTCGTTTGTCAGGATCGGGACAGATGGGGATCCTTGATCTTTGCCAACCCCTTTACAGGGAATTACGTGTGATGTGTATATATGTATATATTATTCTATAATTATTATACAACTATATATTTATTCTCCGAGGCACTATCCACTCAATCCACAATAAAAGGACACATACGAATACAGTTTCATTGAATAACCTACTAACTATACAAGTTGTTTACATGGGAGCTGAACCGGGGCGACTTGAGTAATTCGGAACTTGGTAAATAGGGCTAAGTTTACCCAATAATATTTTATTGGGGCCAAAGATCTGGAGTGAGTGATAACGGCTGATTCCCAAGGACTTCCCGAGCTGTATGGGACTCTATCTAGCTGCGTTTTTCATAGACTGAATAACTAGTCATTTAAGCTATTTAGAGACCTGCTCTATCTATTTGACACTGACCCTTAAGGAATTCAAGCTGTTGAAGGGTTAAAATAATCCTTTTAATGCTTAAAATACATATATCCTATATACCTCCTTTAATCCATTTTAGGGTAGACAAAACCTTGGAGACTTGAAAAAATCTTTTTGGTTTACTAGTTTGTATATTGGGGTTTTGACGTTATATAATATAATATATACAATATAAAAATATAATATGTATAATTAATATTGGTGACAGATTGACAGTCTATCGCCCAATAGATTCCATATAATCCTAGACCCTTACTCGCCTCCTACGACACGGTGAAGAACGGCAGCTAGTTAACATTCTTTTTACGTCCTAGCTAGCACAGGAGATATGCTCAAAGTATTGTATTAATTATATCTCGTGGAGGCTATATAGTTAATACAATCTTATCTATTTTTATTATTATTATTTTTATTTAATCTTATACAACCTTCGAGAAGGAAATGGCACACAACTTCGTTCAAATGGCCTAATTCTCAATAAAATGAACCTTTCGACCGCCAATAACACGTCTAGCACTTGTATGGATTTGTTAAAGTTACTTCGTTGCTATAGTTACACAGTCATACACGTGGAACCAAGTCAGCTGTTTAGAAGAAATATATGTACGTATACTTCAAAAGAGAAGAGAACAATAGTTCTGAATAACTTATTATTCAGTATGTTTATGAGAAATATACGAAATTTAGGAATTTTGGTTACAACAAATAATCATTTATATTTATTTATTTATTAGAACCCCTAGTATCACTGTCTTCGATAAAGTAAAGGACGTATTAGACAGACGGCAGCTAATTTATTTCTATTCAAGGAAAAGCACTATTAATGTTACTCACACTCATTCACCTCCACATACATACTCGGTGGTTATACATATCTCTAATGTCACCCCTTTTCAATACTTAGTCGATTTGTGTGTCAAGTGGAAAAATAAGCGCTCAAGAAGGGTGAAATTGGATATCTATAGACACCGAGTGTTAACTATAGTTGTATGGATGTTTTTCAATTGAATGTGGTATGCTACGTTTCAGTTATGAAGGTAAGATTAATCTAAAATTTAATTTCTACTTTTCTAATGAAAAGGTCGTATATGTTTTCCCGTTGGGACGGGATAAATAAAGTCTATCGATCACCGCCTGGAATGATCCTGACAAATCTCTCTTGCTTCACTAACACCCATTTACATTCTCACACTACGTACACCCGCCTTGGGATGAAAGTCTCCAATTTAATCTGTATATAACTATTCTACTCGGCCTATTCCAATAACTAATATGAATATAATACAATACAATAAATATGAATATAAGCAATAATTTTAATAAAGCTATGACTGTTCCGTTGATATAATTCGCAGTAATAACTATACAGGGTGGCGCATTCAAAACGGTCAGTATGGGAAAGACTGAAACTATAAGAGATACGAAGATTTGTTCTTAGGAACCATGTCACCGATTTTGATAAAAAGAAAAACTGCATTCATACTTTCTTTGAAAAAACAACTGTATCCAGTCCGGGAATCGAACCCGGTTGCTTTGAAAAAATAAATTGGCCCTTTTCACTTTTTCTTTTTAAATATCGATTGTCTAGGTCTTAAGCTGTAAATGTCTCTATGAAACATGGTGTCGAAAATGAATAAAATGCATTGTTTTGGCATACTTTAGTTTATCATAGTAGGTTTTCTAAGTGATCGCCGTTGTTTTCAATACAATATTCAACACGTTTAGGTAACGATCTTACTATTGAATTTTGTATTTTCATGTAGTGAATTTACGTTACAATTGACTTTATTGCTACTTTTAGGTCTTCAATGGTGTCATAGCTTGTTTTGTAAAATTCATCCTTAACGTAATCCCACAAGAAATTTTCTAATATGTTTTAACACGTCACTTCAAGTGAACTTTTCAATAGATTATTAGTATTTGATTACTGTAGATAACAAAACCTTCTTAAAGGATTAATGCAATGCTAATGCCACATGATATGGTGCATGTAACAAGTAGGGAAGTACAAAACTGCAAACAGCCGTAGAGACAATTTTACATATCTGTTGAATATTGTTACGGTGTATGTAAACTACTATTATAAACGAAAGTATGCCAAAACAATGCATTTTATTCATTTTCGACACCATGTTTCATAGAGACATTTAGAGCTTAAGACCTAGACAATCGATATTTAAAAAGAAAAAGTGAAAAGGGCCAATTTATTTTTTCAAAGCAACCGGGTTCGATTCCCGGACTGGATACAGTTGTTTTTTCAAAGAAAGTATGAATGCAGTTTTTCTTTTTATCAAAATCGGTGACATGGTTGCTAAGAACAAATCTTCGTATCTCTTATAGTTTCAGTCTTTCCCATACTGACCGTTTTGATTGCGCCACCCTGTATATCATAATCAGTAGTTATTGTTTTCTGCGGTAAGATGAAATATAAAACTCATGGCTACTGGGTATAAAATAGCATCCAATGTGATGAGTATAAGACGTAATGATTCTAAAAACACAATTCTTTTCGATATAGGATTTGATTTTGGTAGCCTTTCTTTAAGGATTACGTAGAAGGTGAATAAACTAATTGTTTGCTTGAATTTTTAACTAACTACGATTATTAAATAATATTTCAAACATAATCTCTCCCACGACTGACAGTAAAGAACCTATTCAGTTCTTGAAAACATGATCTCTATCCTTTTGTTTTTCCGTGCTTTTTGGGAAGTGAGAAGAATGCTAACTACTTGCAGCTGCTGTTCTTCCCGGCATATCATAATAGCCGACTAAGGGACTAGGGATCAATGGAATCTATTGGGCTCTGACCTAGCAACCTCTAACCAATGTTCCATGTAACATCACAACCCCAATATTCATGCTATAAAGTGACCTTGAAGATATTATCGTAACTCCAAGATTCTGCCAGAACGTGAATGTATATGTATGTTTCGAAACGGACGTGACGCGCCTGTATGTATGTGCATATTATGTCATATATTTGTATGTATGTATGTGCTAATCCCGGTGCGTTATCTCGCTTAAGACTCTCGTATTTATCTCGTAAAAGTCGGATCGAGTATGCTCAGTGTTGTTAAACATTCATAATCTCACCTGAGGCTTAAGATGGATCTTTCAACGTGAACATTTCATCCTTTATTTACTGGATTATTTGATATGATGCGGGTGTAGGTAGGATGTAAAAGAATACTACTCAGTGTTACATATTTATATACCTAGATACATATTAGATGTAGTTAGGTACGAATAAATAGAAAGGAGATTACGTATGTATCGTTCAAACGTAGTAACATAGCATTTGTATTACTATAGGTAGAATTGCGTTAGTATAAAATAGGTAAAACAAGTTACAATGTAATACTAAGAATTTTCTACTATTTTCCAATAAGGCTTGTGGACGTTTGAATTACAGGTATGATACTAATACATATACTATACTAATTTATACATATATTATATTTTTGAACTATAGGTTGAGTAAAAATTAAATGTACTTTCCAAAAATTTAATTTATGTCGTGTTTTGGTTTGAAACAAAATAACATGTAATGTACGCCAGAAGAGGCAGCGCATTCTGAGACTACTTCTAAGAATTGTACACCCTATTTACGGATGTGTCACTGTTTAAGTTTCTTTGGCTTTGTCTATGTGTTTTTTGTGACGTAGTGTGTTCTTAGATATGTAGTTATTTGACGACCTCTGTGGGGCGATTGGTTAACCACCTGAACGCTAATCGTGAGGTACCGGTTTCGATAGAGTTTCCGGTGGAGGCAGAGTTAAGAACTCCACTTTTCTACTGCTTTACAGTCTGGTCTTTGATTATATATGCTATTTATCTATATATATAATATGTATACATTTCCTAAATATACGTAGACTAGAACCCTTAACACAAGTCTTAAAAGTACTTACCAGGGGGGTTCAATTAGTGAAATAATGTCCAAATATTATTATTATTTTAACATGTAAGCTTTGAGAAAAATTTAGTTAACCCAAGTAAGGTGTAGAATGGAACCATGAACTCAAGAAAGGTAATATTAGGACTATAGCTACACATGTTTTCGTGACACTTGTTCAGAAAAGTTGAAGCTCTGTCATTTGAAATGAAGTTGTGCCAACTGTGCTGGGGGATATCAATTATGCATTCAAGCCAAGTTGGCTATTGCGGCATCGCGGTTTAAATTGCATTAATATTTAACAAGTTAAAGCGGAGTAATTTTAGACTAGATACTGAACGTTATATAAAGGTAATATACAAATAACAATATTGTAAAAATATTGATTATTAAATTATATACTGTCAGCATTAATCCACCCATTGTTTTGGTAAAAACTATTTTAAATTCAGCGACTGAAGCCTACTGATTAACATCTCTAATTTCTTATTAATGGCTGTGAGTTCGAATCTTGGCTCTGGCAAATACTAATGAATGAAATATTTATCATATATCAGATATCATTTGGTATGAAGAAGTTACATTTTATTTAATAACATCACGGTCAACATGCTAATTGTAAATAGCCTCTGCTTATTACCAAAAGGAATTGAAGAGGTATGTAACCTAACGTAACAGGGTTAGTGCGTACATACATATACATACATTCACGTACATTAATACCTTTGAGGGTGAACGGAACCTCAGAGACATTATTCCTAGGTCACTTTAAAACACATAAGGGTTGTGACGTTTTATGGAACATTGCTGATATACAATCAACCAATAAATTTCATTTATCCCTAGTCCCTTAATCGCCAACAAAATGCCGAAAAGAACAGCAGCTAATTCGAATTCTTTTTACGTCCCAGACTCCCTAGATCCGGGCAAGTGCGTATTTTAATCAAAACAGACACGTCACATTCGAACATCCCTCAGCCACTTTCGCGACTTGCTTAAATATTAATGAGGCTCACACGTGGAGTGGGTGCCTGCGTCACGTCTTTTAACAGAATTCCTCCCTTGACAGGTCGAGGCTCTATACCGCATACTGGTTGAAGGTACGGATAAAATGAACAAGAATTAGAGTCAAATATTCAGTGGATTGGGAAGCAAATATAATGGAAACTAGCTGCTTTTCGTAGGAGTCGACTAAGGGACTAGGGATGAATGAAATGTGTTCGGTGATGCGCTGTCATTCCATATAACATTACAAATTTCATGCTTATTCATGCTTAAAAGGGAGTTAGAATATATTGTCTCTGAGGTTTTGTCTAACCTTTTTTACAGGAGTAGGTGAATAAGAGAATAGCACTTAATAGTTAATTTTGGGTGATGATGGGCTATCACTAATATTCCTTAGTTTTAGTTTAGTATATAATCCTATGTAACCTGAAAGCGATTGACGGACTTGAATGTATGTAGCTATATGTACTTGATAAAATTAATTGGTCTTATGCTATGTGATTTTAAAATTTCAAGCTTAATCTTACTTACAAAAGACGTAACAAAAATTATTGATATTAATCCAGATTCATATAACTGATTACTTTATATAAATCCGAGACCAGCATAAACCGTGTTATTATGTACATTGCAGCTTCATAACCACTTCAGGCTAAGCCCTCTTTATAGCGGGGATAAAGCCTGCCATCTCAGCTAAGTTTTAATGAAACTCAAATCTAATATAAAAACTATTTATTAGCACTCAAACGCACTACAACAATGTTTTTTCAATCATTTATTATTTATAGTTTAATATTTATTTTTCTATGTCATCCGTGGTGCGATTGGTTAAGCACCTGAACGCTAATTGTGGGATCCTGGGTTCGATTCCTGGTGGAGGCAGAGTTAAGAACTACGCTATTCTGCTTTCCAGTCTGGTTGTTGATTATATGGGCGTTTTGCAGGGGCAAAAATTTTTTGTGACAGGGTTATATTTTCTAAAATATGAGACCTATTTTTTTTCTTATATTTATTTCGTATAGTATTGTAGCGTCTAAAATCCGGCAAGCATGTTTGACTATCTTGTCTTAATAAATAAAAAAAATACAGCTTTTCAAAAGTCCAAATGTCATGAAACATGGGGTGTGACTAAGCCGTTTTTTTGTACTCCTGCCTTTATAACTAAAATTCTAAGCAGAATTGAGGAATATTTTTTGTTTACAGGTGTTGTCATATAAATTTGTTATTAATTATAAGTATCAAACGTACAATCCAATAATAAAATATATTGTTTACACGCACTTACTTTTGTGACTAAAAAATCGGTCAATGACGTGGTGCTCCAAAATCGCACATATTTTTACTCCAATTAAATATCCTTTTTAAGAAAAGTTATGTGGCAACACTTCTTTAGAAAAAAAACAAACTCGGCCATTTTCTTGCAGCGTCGGGAGCATACATAACGTGTCTGTGACCAAGGTAATTAATTTTAAATATTTTGGTGTCAAAAATGTAAAGCATAACCCGTCAAACACGTGAGTCGAGTCAGTATTTTTTGGGGAATATTTTTACTGTCGGTTTTTACATATATCTTTAGAAATGTTGTCAAAATGACTCTAAAACAATAACGACGCCATCATGTGACTTTTAGGTTATGTTTTGCAGACACGTTCGCAGAATGTCATGAACGTGGTTCGAAGTTTTTGTCAAAAACCTGTATTTTGTGATTGATTGTCTAACACGTGTTTGACATTGATCCCACGATTTTGACATTTTATTTAACTTAAGATAAAATAAGTAGTATTCACAGTCACAGGAAACTTTAAATAGGCATGATTCTTGAGTTTTATGAAGCCAGAACTTCAAGGATTTATTTCTTCTTCATCTCAGTATATATTACTCCACTACTAGAAATACACCTGTCCGGTAGTGTTTAATTTGATTGTGACATAGATTATTAATCCTGCTTTCTAAGATTTTGATATTAAAAGCATACATTACGTATTTTCACTCTGAGACAAAAACAAAAAACGCGTTTATGACGATTATCCCTTGCGGGGTAGACAGAGGTTCAAGTTTCCATCTCCATAATTGCGTAGGTAGTAATACTATGGCTACCACGAACCCACGTGTTAAGCCATTTCGCCATGTACAAGCACTAACTATCACCTTTATTACAAAAATGTACATAGAAAGTCATTTAGCTTAATTTTCATTGGTACATGCTCAAGCGGGATTTGACTCCGGTTTCCACTGATATAGAATCAAGCCCCAAACGTCTAACCAACACCGAATAAGTGACATAACTTTGTGACGTATACCTTTTCAACAGATGACTGGACATAAGAAAAAAACTAGGGAAGAAATTTTACAAGCAAAAAGGCAGGCTGAAAGAAGGAGGCGAGAAAAAATTAAAGCAGATCCTATTAGGTTAGCTGAGCACAAACTTAAAGAAAAGGCAAGGCGATTGAAAAGGAAACAAGAAAACAAAACAAAAACAATTCAAGATCTTACACCCAGGGGACAAAGAATGCAAAGGAGCAAATGGCGTGAAGCTCAAAGAAAATGTAGAGCAGTGAAAAAAATGCAGGATAACTGTGAGCGGCGGCTTCGGGAAGATACACCTGTAAGTGATAGTGGAGACAGTCAAGTAAGTGAACTGCAAAACCTACTAGATAATAATCCAGCTCCGAATCCACTTTCGTCTCCAGCAATTGGGCACAGCCCACAATCCAGTCCATTAGGAAGTTTATTAAACAGTCCAGTAAGTAGCAGAATGCTTAATCTGAGACCCAGTCCAACCCCGAGTATAATATCTTCTGAAGGTGGTGGATCTTATCTAGCATCACTAACTAGACAGAAGGTCACCGGGCTGAAAATAGCTCGAAAGAATAGGACAGCAAAGGACATATTGATAGAACAACAAAAACATACTATAGAACAGTTAAAGCAAAAGATTCATTCTTTGCATGTAAATAGAGCAAGATTGTTCATAAAAACTAAAAAGAGACTGATCTCAGTTAGACAGTTACGCTTTCATAAATATAAATATCAAGTGCAGGGCTTTTTACAGAAAGATGAAAACAGTAAATTATGTCCCGGTAAAAAGGATTACATAACTCGAAAAGGGATTAAGAGACAAAAACGTTATTTGTCAGACAGTCTTCAAAACTTACATAAAAAGTTTCTAGCAGAAACTAATAGCAAATTAAGCTATGCAACTTTTACGAGATTTCGTCCATTTTGGATTGTCCCACCAAAAGTTACCGAAAGAGATACTTGTCTCTGCGTACTACATGAGAACTTCGAATTGCTTACCACTAAACTTAAAGAACTCATCCTCATCAAAGAAAAGAACACATATGAAATATGTTGTGCTGTTGTCTGTGACGTCAATAATTTTGAATGTATGATGGGAAAATGCCAACAGTGTATGAACAAAACTTTGGAATTTTTAACTTTCGACAACTCCGTCATGATAACATACAAGCAGTGGAGGATTAAAGTTGAACCAAGAGTTATAAAGGGAAAAGAGAAGTTTATAAAACGAATGGTAAAGGATACAATAGAATGCTCGAAAAAGGATTTGATAGAGACCTTCTTAATCATGATACCTAGATTCCTGATACACAAATTTAACATAACGCAACAATATCGAGCAGTAGCCTATATAAAAAAAGAGCTGAAACCCGGAGATGCCCTCCTAAACATTGATTTTGCTGAAAATTATCAGTGCAAATACGCTTCTGAAGCCCAAGCAGTACATTTTGGTGCATCACGCCAACAACTTTCGCTTCACACCTGCGTTATGTATTATAATAATCACGACGATAATTCAAGAATAAAAATTATTTCATTCTGTTCTGTATCCGAGTGTCTCCGCCATGACGCAGCTGCGGTATACGCTCACTTAAAAAAGTCATTATTAAACCTTTGTAGCGATAAAAATTTGAACATAATTACGTTGCATATTTTAAGCGATGGCCCGTCAGGTCAATATAAAAATAAATCCAGCATTTATTTATTTTCACATCACCTTGTGAAGGACTTGAATTTGAAAGCTGCCTCGTGGAACTTTTCAGAATCGGGACATGGAAAGGGGGCCGCTGACGGCATCGGCGCTGTGATTAAGAGAACGGCAGATCAAATAGTTGCATATGGCCAAGACATACCTGATTACGAAACATTTGTCACCAAAATTGTTTGTAGGACAAACATAAATCTATACACGGTGTCAGAAGGAGATATCGCTGAGGCTGATTCTTTGATACCAAAATTAAACACGATACCTGAGACAGCTAAGATTCACCAAATTACTTGGTGTCAGGAGCAACCCAATAAAAATTTTCTTAGGATGTTGAGTTGGTGATTTATCTTCAATTTGCCCACACTTTCCAATTAAGAAAGGTTATTTCGAATATCCAAAGATAAAACCGTTAACCGAGGATTCTGCCCCAGGATGTTCAGCCGATAACAGTTCTGAGATTTTGATTGCTCAGAAAAGTCGTAAGGAAGTATCAAGTCCGAAAATAGGCTCATGGGTTGTCGTACAATTTGAAGGAAAAAAGACTATACTACATTATGTTGGTCTGATTATATCGACTGAAGAAAGTAACGGCGAGATCATGTACATCGTGAAATTTTTAAGGAAGAGGGATCCTAGTGAGGGTGTATTTGCATGGCAAGAACCAGAGGATATTTCGTTGGTTACACCCAATGATATAACGATTATATTACCCGAACCTACACCTACAAGACGGGGTGAAATTATATTTGAATTTGATTTTTCTTCAACTAAATACTTTATTAAGTAATTTGGGAAATACTTAATAATTTGGTAATCAATGCTTACTATTATTTTATTACCAGTTTACAAATCAAAATTAATCAGTCCTTATTAATAGCTTTATATCAAGTATTATAATTAAAGCATAAAGTTGATGTGATTTTCAATAAAAACACTCATTAGATTGTATGACAAGTATAGAAACTACTTAGTATATGTTAATTAAAAGTAATGAGACTGATTAACTTTAAATGTTAGCTATGTTTAATATTATAAGGTTTTTTGAAGAAGTTTACCTATTCCTTACTTTGTATGTTATTTTTTTTTATTTGGGAAATTAAGTCATTTACTTAGAGAGAATTTTGTTATTAGAATTTTGTTTTCTTTGTTGTGAGATTGATTTCTAACCAAGCCAAGCTGTGCAAAGCCAAATGTTAAACTTACTGAACATATTTTTTGATTATTTTAATAAAAGAGACTGTGATTTTAATTAGCAAGGTGGCTTTATTGTTTAATAATATATTTTCTGTTTTCATTGTTGCCAATAAATGTGATTCATTAAATCATGATTATTTGTCTTTTCTTGCAGTAGTTTATGTATTGCATATCAAAGACTTCCTATATAAATTGAATAAACTTATTTAAGGACATAGCATCTTAAATAAGGTTTCAAGATATTACAAATGCATATTTTATTCACTATAAAATAAAGCACTATGTCTTACAACTTCATCACATTAACATTAAGTACGCTGAGTCAGAGCCTATTCTATAGCACTAAAACAATACAAATAAATATATTCACATCTTTCTTCTTTGTGTGTACTTAAATATAATATAAATGTACACTATCTGTATTGTATTACTGTGAAATTATTTGACTTAAATATTTTAATTTCGATAAGGTGGCTGCATGTTGTCTACATGTCAAAAACTTGGACACATTTGTCAAGCTACGTGGTGCAATTTTGCCTACTTGTCAAAAACTTGGACGTATTGGTCAAGGAACGTGGCGCTTATTTTGGGGGGGGTGGATTATTTCCTAAATTAGGGGGTTGTAAGCTCGGCGACCTATATCACGAGTTACCTGGCTATGAAAACTATACATTTCATGAAAAAAAAACAGATTTTGAAAAAAAAAACGTCCAGAACACGTTTCGTGCAAATCGCCCATATAAGTTATATGTATTTATCTATGTACATATAATAAGCATATATTTAATAATGAAATATGCGTTGACTATAGTTATATAATATAATTATAGTTCACTTACAACTAAGTCATAAGTATGTGTTAAACAGGGCAAAGTCAGCTGAGTAAAAGTGGTTCCAAAAATGAGCAGGCGAGCATTCTATACAGTAGGGTATAATTACATATGACAGTCAGATAGTCACCTAACGGAAGAAGTGATGTAAGAAGTAACTATAACCTACGAGTGTCCACGAGGAGGTGTATGAGTGTCAATAAAGCGAAAGTGGTTTGTCAAGATCGGGACAGATGGGGATCCGTGATCTTTGCCTAACCCTCTACAGGGAATCGGGGGTAATTTATGTATGTTTGGTAAAAATAGGTGTAGGTGATCTCTACCTGACTCTTTGTAACGAAAGAGGCGTGAATTTATTAGACAACGGAGTAGAATACATGTTATGTTTCCTTTAAAGGGACAGACATATATGAAAATGCGTGTTACCTTAACGACCAGTCAAAACAAAAAACAAAGTACAGACAACAAACAAACTCTTTGTAATTTAAAATTCAGATGAGTTTTTAATGTTTTAAAAATGGGAGCTGGGAGCCCGGTTCAAAGTTTGATTGGCGCTTAAAACATGCAAATAAGGCGCTATCGCCTGACCAACTGAAGTGGACTGGTAAAGCGAACCGATTAATTGCTAGTCCCTTGCAAGTCTGGGCTTGGAATAGTAACTAACTACTGATCTTTCCGTCATGTCATAGTACTAATCAAGTATGGTAATATGGTAAATAGAATATAGTGAGATTTTTTTATATCAATACATAAACATTCATATTGAAAATGGGTGACGTATGACGTAGTAGTATTATATATAACCGCCGAGTGTGTATGAGGATGTGTAATGAAACGAAAGTGGTTTGTCAGCATCACACAGATGGTGATCCGTGCTCTCTGCATACTTCTCTTCAGGGAATCAGACGTAATGTGTATGTGTGTACATTCACATCCTCTTATCCCTTTCGGGGTGGACAGAACCTTAGAGACGATAATAGCTCCAATGTCACTTTATAACAGGAATATTGTGGTTATGATGTATAAAAGAACATTGGTGACAGGTTGCTAACTCATCGCCCAACAAATTCAATAGACCCTTAATCTGTAAGTCGCCTCCTACGACATGCCGAGAAGAACGGAAGGTAGTTAGCATTCTTTTACGTCACAGACTAGCATGGGATAGTCACAGTAGTGATATAAAATATCGATCGAGGAGATACTTTGCCTCCAAAACAATTGTCTGACCAGGGATATCAATACGTGAAAATTTTTGTATGAAATTTCACTTAAGAAGAATATCCTATTTTTTTCCTTTGGTACTAGTTAGCTCTAGTAGAACATAAGCTCTGACCATTCAGTTTCTACGTAACCTATGGAGAACAACTTCTTTGGTGGTATTTAGAAAATAACTGTGCTTCACGGCAGTAATATTTCGGAGAAATTATCCTGTAATGAAATTTTCTTAAGACCTTGCCGATTTAAGGGCCGTGTTTAGCCAGACAACCTTTGGCTGACATGACAGGCGCCGACCGATTCGACATAAATTGTCTAAGGAAAGGAAATAAGGCTAAGGAAATAATTGTTTAGTTCATTCGCCTAAGATGATAAGAGACAACTTAACATATTGTAGTGAATTGATTATTCCTGCTAGAACAGTTTTGTAGGGCATTATTGATTTGCATCCATTGATTTTAAAGTAATAATAAAAATAATCGTCGTTTATAGACACTGCATTTCATTATCTAGTTTCGAACAAACTATACTTATTCAATTAGCTATAACTTAGTCTGGGACGTAAATAGAATGCGAACTAGCTGTCATTTTTACCGGGATATAGGCATATAGAAGGCGACTAAGGGATAAGGTGTGAATAGAATCCATTTCTGTATAACATTGTTGCCGTGCCTCATGTGACCATCGAAGCATGCCCTTTTCAATCTTAGTCACATCTTTCTAACCACAACCTTCCCTTATCACATTATTTTCAATCCCATATCAAAAAAGACAAACACGTTAACGACCATTAACCCTTGCCGAGTAGTCATAGGTTCAGGTGTCCTTCTCCGCAATCGCGAAGGTAGTAATTCTACACCTCGAACCCTCGTGTTGACCAGATAGTCAGTCCTCAATGTGACAAGTGGTAAGCCTTGTCGCCATTTATAAGCACTATTACCTGTTCGGGGTACAGGTAGGTTATCTCACGATGTTTTCCCTCACCGCAGTATTAAATTGTCAAACCCATACATTATATTCCTTTTGTAATATTTACTATTAGTGGCTTCCAGACTCAAAAGGTTCGTTTTTAATATTGGCCCACCAACCCTCGTCATAGCTCCGTCATAATAAGTAACAATGTGACGACATCACAAAAGGTAATCAAATTTCTTATAGCCAACATTGAAAAGGTGCGCGCAATAACTTACTACTTTCTAAGAGTTTATAGGCAGCTCCTAATATTGAAATACTCATCATCCTACAGATTCTATTTATATTCAAGCCCATGAAGTTATTCTCAAGTACACGTCTTTTTTTATTAATACGTACCTATACATTCACCTCCTTTTCCCCCTTAAATCCTTTCGGGGTGGACAGAACCTTGGAGACATTAAAAACTCTTTTTGGTCACTTAGTAGCATTATACTGAGGTTTTAATATCATAGAATATTGATGACGGGTGGCTAGCCTATCGCCCAATAGAGTTCATATGCCCCTAGTCCCTTATTCGCCTCCTACGACATGCCGGTAAGAACGGCAGCTAGTTAGCATTCTTTTTACGTCTCAGAACAGTACGGGGCTAACGTACAGATCTAAAATTGTAATTTAACAAGATTCACATAGTAGTTAGATATTAATAATAACTAAACTTATGAAGTAATTCAAATAAATTTTGTAACGGCTTAGGGCATGAATGACTATAATTAGGTTAAGAACTAATTATTATTTAATACGAATGGCATTTCAACTTGATGATTACACTAATAGTTAGTATTTTTGAGGTTCTATCAATTACAAAAAAGATTAAAGGATAACTGATTACCTTATGTATGTATAAACAGACCATTAAAATCTAACAATACATACAGTACGCACCTAAATGTATGTATCTACAAGTTCAGAATCCTAGCAACTTATATCATACCAACAGCTGGTTTCCTATCAAAGTCATAAGCAAGCTATCAAAGGCAATTCTAATATAAATTTAAGTACTACTCCATTTAATGGTCATTTTAGTGCTTGTTTCCATTATACCTTTATGGCGTCGGTTCCTCCTATTCCGCAGCAAAGCTCCATTGTAATTACGCAGCATAAATTCAATATTCTAAGCTATATCAGGAGCTTTGTTGGTACTCAGAAGCTTATTTATAGAGAAATGTAATAAAAATACACGTGGCTATATTCGGTAATTCGACGTAGCTCAGTTGTTTGGGGCTTGACTCTGTGTCAGTGGGTGCAGGGTTCAAATCCCGGTTTGGCGTGGACCAATGGATATGAAGATTCAAGAATTGCTATGTACATTGTCGTAATAAAAATACATTTGTGAAATACACCGAATTATACGGTGAGGGAAAACATCGTGAGGAAACCTACCTGTTCCCCGAACACGACACGGCTTACCACCTGCAATTGAGTACTGCCTATCTGGTCAACAAGTTTGTTCGAGGTGGCCATAGAATTACTACCTCACCTTGATGGAAAAGTGCACCTCTGACTAACCTGCACTGGTTAATGGTCGTGAACGCGTTGGACTATTTGTAACTATAACTGTATTCCCTTGCAGGGTAGACATTATGCTCAAAGACTTGATTGTGCCTAAAAGATATACGAGTATAAAATATTTAACTATTGAACCAGATGCAACATTAAGAAACAAGTCATGAAATATTCATGGTAAGTTAGTTCATAAGTATTTTAATAAAAGTTGATAATTATTAATTGTAAAGAGTAGGGAATACTGAGAATCTTACTAGTTATTCATACTATTCATTAACAAAAAGTCTAATTTTCTTATAAATTTACAATAACTACTATGCAAAAAAGGATTCTATTAAAATAGCGAAAAACTTATTTATAACTATTTATATTCCCTTAATAATTATTCGGTTGACAAAACCTAACAAACCTAATATTAGGTTGTGGCATTTAAGGCTGAACCAACACACCAACTGTGCTCTGGCAGAAAAACAAAGGGCATTTGTCATTCGTTAACTCTGAACAGCTACTGCGCACGACACTTTTTCTGACCTCATATACAGACGTAAATACATATGTAAGCTGAAGTCCTTTAAGCCCTTTCGGGGTGGACAGAACCTTGCAGACACGATCGTATAACAACTCCTAGATAAATACATAGTATAAAACAAAGTCGCTTTCTCTGTCCCTTTGTATGCTTAAATCTTTGAAACTACGCAACGGATTTTGATGCGGTTTTTTTCAATAGATAGAATGACTTAAGAGGAAGATTTATATGTATAATAACATCCATTAAATAGTAGAGTAGGCTATATATTTTATACCGGTGCGAAGCCGGAGCGGGTCGCTAGTCCTAGATAAATTTTAGCATGATTATTGGAGCTGTGATGTTATACGGACCTATACCTAGATGTACCGATGACCTGAAATGACGCTGGTAAAGGTTCGCTGAGGGCCACGAGTGATCGTGTTTTGTGGCGTTACCTTGGGGAGGCCTATGTCCAGCAGTGGACTGACAGGCTGAATAATTGACGTTCTATGGATTATTGGTCAAATTAGGTTGTTTTATGAACCCATGTTTCAACACATAATCAACACTTAGTGATCGATACAGGTTTACTATTTACGGTGCACTGACGCAGTCTAATTCATGCTTGGTAAAAGAAAAGATTACCTAAGGTAGACAGATGTTAGCTGAGACGCCAGTTTTTCGCGATCACGGCCTATGCAAATGGGTTGAAACGTCGGGTAAAATAAAGGTATCTGTATCTTTATTAATTTTATCGTGAAACGACCTGGGTCTCCACTAATGCTTTTTGCAAATAACACTTTTGATCACCCACTACCAACTTCACCCTATTACTGATCTGATATTGAACTGCGTTTATGCTAAAACGCACTACTAAGGCCCCCGGTCTCAAATAGTAAAAATGTAAGATTATGATGATATTGATATTCAATTAAAACCCCCGCAGTGTCATGGCGAAGTATGAAGACATTTAGTCACTAGTTAATTCAGGCGAATCCATTGTGCACCACACTTTTTCTATCAAGTTTCAACTTAATTAAAACGTCTAAGTACAGCCTCCCTTTATAGGGCTAATGAAGACGCTTTCTTTTGAAGATATTAACTATAAATACTGCGCTGGTTTGGTACTCAAATTCAATTAACTAGCTCTTAAATTTAGCAAAGAACTGCAAGAATTTATCTTATTCCTAATTAACTAATTGTTAAAGTTTCAAAACGCATTATGTTATAACTAATTTATGATTTATTACGAACTAACTAGTTAGTAATAAAATAGAATGAGGTGTACTTTCTCTCACGCATGTAATATTAGAATTTACTTAAGCTATTTTCGACAATAATCTAGACACTGTCAACAAGGTTAACTCTTCATAAAACTTCTTCTTCATAAGCATAAATGAGACGACATGTTTTCCGGAAGCTGTAATTCTGTCTAATTTATTTCATTACTTAAGTATGCGAGTTTCCAGCCCTTTCGGAAAACTTATTTATAATAATAATAATAAGTTAAACTTAAAAAAAGTTATCATCGTTTATTCTACAAATGGTAGTAACATATTTTTGACTTCTTATGAGAAAGGTGCTACATTCGAATCCTGGCTCTGGCATGTAACAATCAATGAGATTTTTAAAATGTGTTTTTCATTTACGTACTTAATTTACAGTCACAAACGATGAGGGAAAACACCGTAAAGAAATCTGCCTATCCCTCGGGATAGGTAATAGCCATTAACTATATACAGCGATACGGTTGACAACCTATCACGTTGGGTGCTGTCTATCTAGCGAAACGCAGGCTTTGAGTGATCCATACCTAACATGTCTTCGTCATTTCGGATATGGGCACCTCTGAATACACCGCCACAATAAAAAAAAGAGAGTGTGTATACACAAGTCGTGAAGCGTATGTTTATGTATGTTTTTATACATACCTATTACATATCTTATTCCTTAGAAAAGGGCAGAGTCCTAAGGTTTAGAATGGAATGTACTCCCATTTTATGTAAGCTCGTTAAAGAGTCAATACCCGATAGAGTTGCATTTAAATAGTAAGCTATTTAGGTTTAATTTTAAATAATTGCCAACAGACGGGAGAATATCGTTAACCCAGGGCGATGCTCCTCAGACATATAAATAAGGGTTAACGTGGATTTGTAACTCAGGCTCAGGGATCTGGGACTTTATAATGTAACCAGCTGAGTTCAAAGCATGTCGTAGTAGGCAATTTAACAAGTGGAGGTATCTAGATAAGATAGTAAACAATCTTTATACCAAGTGGAATCATGTGTATGTATATTTTTCTAAGTGAAATCTTCTGATGCGCTGAATATGTCAGCTGGTTATCTATTTAAATCCTTTGGACGTTTGATATCAATAGTTTCATCAAATATAATAATATAAATATGTCCCGTGATAGTCTGATACGTTAAGAGAATGCTTACTAGCTACCATTCTGTCTGTGGGCCGTAGGAGATAACTGAGGGACTAGGGGTATATGGAATCGATTGGGCGATACGCTAGCAACCTGTCACAAAAATTCCATTTGACAGTAAAGTTCCGTCCAGCATGAAAGGGATTAAATGACGTGAATGTCTAGTGACATGAACCTAGACCTTCTCAACACTTCTAACATCAGTGTATTAACCCTAAACGGTACCACAGTCGTGACTTATCTGTTTCGCTTATATAACGACAGTAACACATGACATAGTCATTAAAATAACGCTGATACCCTTTGCAAAGCTACTGAACACGTTCATCCTATAAATTAATTGCTCTATACAAAAGGGACTTGGATATTCGCATTTCAGATATCAATCAGCCTATGACAGTCCACTGCTGGACGTAGGCCTCCCCAAGGTAACGCCACAAAACACGATCACTCGTGGCCCTCAGCCAACCACTACCAGCGACCTTTTTCAGGTCATCAGTCCACCTGGCAGGGGGGCGTCCTACACTACGTTTACCGAGACGCGGTCGCCATTCGAGAACCGCTTTGCTCCAACGGTCGTCGGTTCTGCGACAGACGTGACCGGCCCACTGCCACTTCAGCTTGCAACATCGATAGACAATGTCTACGACATTGGTTCTCTGCCGGATAATCTCGTTCCGGACTCTGTCCCTTAACGAGATACCCAGCATCGAACGTTCCATTGCCCGCTGAGCGACATGTAATCGGTGAGCCAACCCGACTGTCATGTTCCACGTCTCGGCACCGTATGTCATTACAGGTAGGACGCACTGATTGAAAACCCTGGTTTTAAGACACTGCGGTAGTGGCGACGAGAAGATATGACGCAACTTCCCGAATGCTGCCCAGCCCAGCTGCACTCTTCTGGAAATCTCACGCTCGAAGCTGTCCCTACCCATTTGTAGAACCTGGCCCAGGTAGACATATTCCTGGACCACTTCGAGCGTTTCTCCATTGATCGTGATCGGCCCCGGGACAACGAGCTCATTGAACATGACTTTTGTCTTGTCCAAGTTCATCCGGAGACCGACCGACCGTGAGGCAGCGTTAAGACTATGCAGCATTCCCTGTAAATCCTGCAGCGAATCCGCCATTATGACAATGTCGTCAGCGAAACGGAGGTGCGTGAGGTATCTGCCATTGACATTGATACCCATCCCAGTCCAATCCAGAGTTTTGAAGACGTCCTCCAGTGCGTTCGTGAACAGTTTCGGGGAGATGACATCCCCCTGTCTCACTCCTCTGAGCAACTGTATAGGACTTGTCTTTTGGTTTTGGACTTGAACAGATATCGATGCCACGCTGTATAGGCTCCTCAACACCTGCACATAACGCCAATCGACCTGGCATCGCTGCAAGGATTCCAGAACAGCCCAGATCTCGATGGAGTCGAAGGCCTTCTCGTAGTCCACAAAGGCAAGACACAGCGGCTGGTTATACTCATGAGACTTCTGTATAACCTGCCGCACTGTGTGGATGTGGTCTACGGTACTGAAACCTTTTCGAAATCCGGCCTGCTCCGGCGGCTGGAAGGCGTCAAATCTTGAGGCCAGACGATTTGTGAGCACTCTCGAGAACAACTTGTAGACGTGGCTTAGGAGCGCGATAGGCCTATAATTCTTCAATAGGGCCTTGTCTCCCTTTTTGAAGAACAAGGCCACCACGCTCTCACTCCACGCCTTCGGGGTAGTCCCATTAGCTAGGACGGAATTAAATAGGTGCTTGAGCTTCTGCAGGACTGGAGCTCCTCCCGCCTTTAGAAGCTCCGAGGTTATTCCGTCTTCGCCGGGAGCCTTCCCATTACGAAGTTGTTTGAGAGCGCTCCCAATTTCGTCTTCGTCCACGAGCGGGAGATCATCAGTGTAGTGGCGCACCAATGTGGCTCTTGGGTCCTTCGCATCGGGTGGAGGCTTCGGGGCATGCGAGGAGTATAGATGGCCGTAAAAGCCCTCAACCTCTTTAAGAATCCCCGGAATTGAAGTGACGGTTCTGCCCTCTGAGGTTTTCAGCTTCGTCAGATTAGACGTACCCATTCTTTTACAGAAGACTTTCGACCCCCGATTCTGCTCAATGGCCTCTTTGATGAGTTTCGCATTGTAGCTTCGGAGGTCGCGTCTCACCGATTTTCGGATAGTTTTATTGAGACGTTGGGTATCTGACGAAGCTCCCTCTGGCAATTCACGTCGAATCCGCATCAATTCCAGGGTTCCGCTTGAGAGTTTAGACCTTCGGCTGCCTCGCCCTCCCATGAAGCATCTTCCACCCACTTCGCGAAGTACCCTCACCACATCATCGAGGTTCTCGTCAACACTTGCCGTGGTATTCAGTGCTTCGAAGCGATTGCGTAGTTCCAGCTGGAACGCTTCAGAGCTGTGCACGGATTGGAGCATCGTTGGGCGAAGAACGGATCGTCTTAATCGGCTTCTCTCGGCTTTAAAGTCGAAATTCAGGGTGCCTCTCACAAGGCGGTGGTCACTGCCGGTCTTAAACCTATTGACCACTGAGACATCCCTGAACACGTACTTCCTGTCTGCCAAGATGAAGTCGATTTCGTTCTTCGTCCTACCATCTGGGCTCTGCCAGGTCCACTTCCTATGGGGCTTTTTCTCGAAGAAGGTGTTCATGCAGAACAGCCCCTCTTTATCCAGGAAGTTGACCAGCATCTGCCCTCTGGCATTTCTGCATCCAACCCCGTGCGCTCCGATACGCGATTCATCGCATTCGCGCACTCCCACTTTGGCATTGAAGTCCCCCATGACAACGGTGTAGTGGGTCTTGGTGGTGTTATGCATCGCCTTGGCGATATCTTCATAAACCACCTCGACCTCACTGTCTGGGTATGCCGACGTCGGCGCATAAACCTGCACGACCTTAAGAGAGTATCTCTTGGTCAGTTTCAGTACTAGGTACGCTACCCGGGTCGACACACTCGAAACCTCCAGCACGTTGTCACGGAGAACCTTGTTGACGAGAAAACCTACGCCACCCTGTGACTTCTGGTCGCCCTCCCGGAAGTAGAACAGATGGCCTGATTCTAGGGTAATGGTGTCCTCACCAGATCTTCGGACCTCCGATATCCCCAGAACATGCCACCTTAAATTAGTCAGTTCTACCTCCAGTTGCGCCAGGCTTTCGTCCAGCCGTAGACTGCGTCCATTGTACGTCGCCAGTGTCAGTTTGTGGCAGCTGTCCGTAACCCGGGGATTCTTAGCACCCCCTGCCCTACCGTAACCGAGACCGCTGCCGTGGGCCGGAATAGTAGGGCGACCGGGAACTGGGGGCCATGTGTTCGTAACCTTTCTCATGGGGGGTTATTGCCCTTACTCACCACGCTGGGCAGGCGGGTTGGTGAGCGCAGAACGTAGCTCTTCGCACCAGTGACGCTGCTGCCCGTCACTGGTCTGTTGCATTTAGCCACGCTTGATTAAGAAATGGTTATACCGCCATTTGTCGGTCGCCAGAGCCTCGTTAGTTATAAAGCAGGATGCACCACGGGCAGGTGAGGTTGGCTTGAGGCACTAGGGTGATAGTGTGCCCCCTTACATCCCAGATCCCCTTACATCCATTTCAGATAACGAAATATTAATCGCATTGATTAATTTAATTCGACGTAGCTCAGTTGTTTGGGCTTGGCTAGATATCAGTGGGTACAGGGTTAAAACCCCAAGAGCATGTACCAATGGAAATTAAGTTTAATGAATTTCTATGTACATTTTCGTAACAAAAACACATTTACTAAATGCGACGAATATTAGTTACGGTGAGGGCAAACATCGTGAGGAAACCTATCTGTTCCCCGAACAGGTAATAGTTAGTGCTTGTTAATGGCGACATTGCTTAACACCTGTCACATTGAGTACTGACTTGGTCAACACGTGGGTTCAAGGTGACCATAGAATTACTACCTTCGCAATTGCGGAGATGGAAACCTGAACCTCTGACTACCCCGCAAGGGTTAATAATGGTCGTGAAAGCGTTTGTCTTTTTTGTTTGCCTTTTGAAATATTAATTTATTTTCCTGTGCTATACGTAAACAGAATACTAACTAGTTTCTGTTTTCCTCGGCACGTCGTAGGAGGCGACTGAGGACCTGGGGGTCAAAGTCGATTGGGGGATAGCCTAGCAACCTGTCACCGATTTTCCTCAAGTCATCATAACTTGAATATGAATATTAAAAAGTCACTAAGATTATATTATCGTATCTCCGAGTAGCTGTCCATACCGAAAGGGATTAGGACACGTGAATTTATATGTATCTGTTTATTTTAATACATTTTAATCAATGTTAAATATACTAATGATGAATTTGGAACTACATAGAATAGAATGACATCAACTAACTATCTGTCACTGCATGTTTCATATAGTATTTGCTTCGATGGTTTGGACCTGTTATGCGGATGAATGATAGCAGGTTGACAAAAGGAATATATATGAGTGAAGTGGAAGGGCGGTTACGTAGGGGCCGGCCTAATAAGACATATGACAGTCAGAAATACGTTATATTGAAAAAGGGTGACGTTAGGAGTACCTTTGACCACTGAGTGTGTATGAAAAGATGTATAAGTGTCAATGAACCGAAAGTGGTCTGTCAGAATCGGAACAAATGGGGATCCGTAATCTCTGCCTACCTCTCTACAGGGAATCAGGCATGATGGGTATGTATGTATTTGTAGATTGGGGTTTTGGATGTTTTTAGAAATCATATGCATAAAGCATTTATAAACCCTTCGCGATAGTCAAAGATTGAATGTCCACCATGGACTAAGCATTGTTGTCTTTGGTCATTCATAGCTCCGTGCTAGTTGGGTGAACAGAATGCTACCCATTTGCCTTCCAACTTTGAACGCGACTACAGGATTAGTTCGATGAATGGAATGAACTGGCTGTCATCAATATTCTATCTCAATGCGATCACAATCTCACTAATAATACATATAATATATACGTTTATTTTTGTAAAAATCGTGTTACTCTACCGCATTAGGGTTATCCTGTAATGGTAGGGCTTAACTTAGTAATAATAAATAAATAAATAAATAATAAAGATCACAGATTCCCATCTGTTCCCATCATGGCAAACCATTTTCACTTCATTAACACTCATATACCTCCTCATACACATTTGGCAGTTATAAGTACTTCTAAAGTCACACTTATTCAAGTAGAGCTTCATATACGACTCAACGGTTACTAACCTATTTCTAACGGCATAGCAATTAATCAAATAAAAATAGTTACATTTACGAAATGCGCCGCATACTACGGTAAACGAAAACATTGTGAAGAAACCTACCTGTTCCCCGAACAGGTAATAGTGCTTGTAAATGGCCACATGGCTCACCACCTGTCACATTGAGTACTGACTATCTGGTCAAAACGTGGGTTCGAGGTGGCCATAGAATTACTGCCTTCGCAATTCGGGAGTCGGACACCTGAACCTTTGACTACCCCACAAGGGTTAATGGTCGTGAAAAGTCGTCTTGTCAATTAATCAGTAAAGACAGGTAGGTTTTAAGGGTAGACACTACTGTAACCCAACCCTTAAGGTGCGTTTACAGGGCCAATTAACTTAATCAGAGCTACTCCACCCGCGTACAAATGAGCGTCGCGATGGGATACTAATTAGCCTAATGGTCGAGTGTTTTATAACACAGTTAAAACGCTAGTGATGCTTTAACACCCGTTTTATTCGATTAATACATATACTACATAGAAACACTTATAATTAATTAATACACTTACGTATAAGCCGGCCAAATATGACATATACTACTAGATATATACTGCCTTTTCTCTAGAAAGGCTAGAAATACAAATAATAAGTTAGTAGCGTTTTATTCACGTGCCAAACTATACAATATAATACGACTACAAGATACAACAAACCTTTGGTTGTACACAAAGAGTGACGTCAAAAGTAAGACCATATAATTTGATTCTGTTCCCTCCAAACAGATATTTATATAACATATATATATATATATATATATATATATATATATATATATATATATATATATATATATACGTGACTAACTATAAGGCTCATGTCATAAACATGTAGAATAATATTTGGACATTTTTACACCCAATTGAACTAGCCGCTTGCTAAGTACATTTAAGACTTGTGTTAAGAGTACTAGTCAACGTATATTTTAAGAAATGTATACTTATTATATGGAGATAAATACATATAGTATGTATAATCAACAACCAGATTGGAACGCAGAAGAAAAACGTAGTTCTTAACTCTGCCTCCACCGGGAATCGAGAACCCGGGACCTCACGATCAGAGTCAGGTGCTTAACCAATCGCGCCACGGAGGTCGTCATATACCATTCAAAGATCATGGATATGATACAAATGTAGATTGAGGCGGGCTTTTAATTACTCCGAAAATGGATTGGAATGTTAGGCAGGTTTTACCCATTTATCACGATGCCCTCCCGTACTACGTGTTTCTAATTACTTAAATGCTCTTACGTTACAAATACGGGAAGTTTATCTGGGATTTATAAGAGCGATAGCAGTTCCTATAAATGTCGATCATGTATATTCAGTGGAGCAAAACTATGTAGGTTTCCAGAATCGAGATAAATTTATATCATTTAGCTATCTGGCGTCTCTTTTATAAGGATATGGTGTGAAATGCATTTAGGTACATACCGTAACGTCTATATTAATCCTTTCCGAAGTACTTCGAGTAAACGAGTAACCACTATCGAAACGTAACCAACGTTTTACCAGGCGGGCTCCGAGGTGAGGTACCATGCATTTCACAGAGCATATAGGACTCAAGCATATATTATATGTGCCACATGATCACTCTCTAAGGGTAAACAGGAGCTTGAGTTACCACTGTTTCACCAAAACGACTTACCCTGCCAGGTGGACCGATGACCTGAAAAAGGTCGCTGGTAATGGTTGGCTCAGGGCCACGAGTGATCGTGTTTTGTGGCGTACCCTAGGGGAGGCCTACGTCCAGCAGTGGATAGACATTGATTGATACCAAATAGCCTGTACCCAACATCAATTGTAGGTTGCCTGAATCAAAATTTTTGATCTACAAAAATGTTAGTTACCCCATTGTTACAGATACTTCTAATGTGACCCTTCTCAGAACTCTTGTACAGGTAATAAAGCCCTAGTTATTCAGAGACCAACAATAGGTTAAATAGGCAGTCAATTTAAGTACCGCTCGAAATAAACCTCATCCATTGTTCCCGAGTTAAGTGCCAGGCATAACGAGATCGCAGTAAAGAATGCCATTAAGGCGCCGATCAAACATTTAATTAACCTGGCCTAAAGTTAATGGGCACGAGTGACGCAGACGTTACGTTTATAGGTGTATACCATTACAGGATAAGGGTATACATAATTTCCCATCGGTTACATTTATCCATACATATGTTCACGCGCCTACGTCCACAATGGGATAGGCAGAGACTATCGATCGCTATCTGGATCGATCCTGACAAATCTCCCTTGCTTCACTCACACCCATTTGCCTTCTCATACATGCTCTTCTGTTCTTCTCTACGTACACCCGCTTTGAGAAAAATGTCTAAAATTTGATCTATATTTATTCCCTGAGAGATAAGTATAATATTAATAATCTGCCTTTCTCCCAGCCAAGTCTTATGCGACTAAAGAATTAGTTGGAGTCTTTTGTCTATATGCTGATAAAAGCATATAATTAGCAATGTTTTTACGTTACCAGAACTAAAATTTATTTTGCACTCTAATTAAATACACAATAACATTTCGACGCAATCTGCAAAATACTGATTAACAAGAAAAAATTATATTGACTTGTAAATAGAGATGATTACTTCCTTATTTTAAAATGTAGATGGCGGTTGGTTACATCTACAAACAGATTTTTTAAACTGAATGGTTTTGTTAATTTATACTTTAGATAATATAGCCTTAACAGCTATTAAGGCAGCACTCTACAATGGTTCACTACCATGATGGTGAGTGCGGAAGTTCTGCGAACGAAATTATAATTGTTATGCGAATCGTTGACTACACCGGGACGTGGATTGACTTAATTAACTGCCTTTCAGCCCTGTAGGTCTCAGCGGACAATGTGCTAGTTCTTATTGCCATTGATACATACCTCTCTCTAACATTTGTTTAATAAATACATACATGCACATCACGCTTGATTCACTGTAGAGGGGAAGGCAGAGATCACAGATCTCCAGCTGTAGTGATCCTGACAAACCAATGTCGGTTTATTGACACTCATTCACCCCTTTATACAGACTCGGCAGTTATAAGTAATTACTTCTGACGTCATATTTTTACAATATGCGTCTATCTGACTGTCATATGTCTTATTTGGCCGGCCCCTATGGCCTTAATAAATATATACATAATATGCCTATGTAACATTTAAGACCATTATCTACCACAAGAACCAATTTTAGTGGGCATCTCAGCAGCTGTCATTAATGCATGATGACTTAATAAATATGAGTTACATCAATAATTGTTAAAGACAGTAGCTATTGGTATTGACACAGAGTTAAGAAACGCAGAACTCAGTCAGTATCTAAATGGGTGACCGGTGATCATTAGCTGATGTTTTCGATAAGGGATAGGTAGTGTTGAGAAAAATCTACGTTTATAAGCCGACTTATAATTAACTGAACGCAGTTACTATACATAAATTGAATTCAATAAAAATAAAAATGAATCATCGTAGTTATCAGTGCTCATAACAGTGCTTAATGAGACTATAAAAGTAATTAATTCAACACCTGTACAATTCAATAGAACAATTGATTGAGTACCGAAAGAGATGTACTGAGGAAAAGATTGATAGTAAGAACTGGATGCCAGTACTAACTATGCGCGATAATGATAATGTCATATTCATCACTAACAACTACTGCAGAAACCCTGGGCCCTGGGATCCCCACACTTATCAGCCCCAGGATATAAATAGATACATATATAGTTTATAAATTCAACAACCAGACTGTAAATCAGGTAAAAAGCGTAGTTCTTAACTCTGCCTCCACCGGGAATCGAACCCGTGATCTCACGATCAGCGAACTACTACAGAAACGGTGTATATGAAGATAGCCCTAATTACAGATATCTCCTGAGACATGCCAGGATGAATAAAGAAAAATATTTTATTAGTAAAACATGTGTTGTTACAATGATACATAATATTCGCTATTCTTGATGATATAAAGTTAATGAAGTTCCATCATGTTTTGCCTCCATGCTCATACATAGGCTCACGAATATTTTAGAATATCAAAAATATAAATGTATAATGCCGGGTTAACACATTGCTCAGCTGTTCTGCCCTTCAAAGAATGTTGACAATAAAGTTTGGAGAGATAATCAAAGACAGTATGGGCAATATATGGATACGTTAATGCGAAGAAAATATAATTAATTAAGGAGATGCAATATTAGTAAAATGAAATTTTGACAAATAATCAGACAAACACGGTCACGACTAACTATTAACCCATACGTGGTAGTCAGAGGTTTAGGTATCCATCTCCGCAAACGCAGAGGTAGTAATTCTATGGCTACCTCGAACCCACGTGTTGCCCAGATATTCAGTACTCAATGTGACAGGTGGTCAGCCATGTCGCCATTTACAAGCACTAACTATTACCTGTTCGTGGAACAGGTAGGTTTCCTCACGATGTATTCCCTCACCGTAGTACCTACTCGACGCATTTCGTAAATGTGTTTTTATTATGAAAATGTACATAGAAATTAATTAAACTTCATTTCCATTGGTACATGCTGAAGCGGGATTTGAACCATGTACCCACTGATACAAAGTCAAGCCCCAGACAACTGAGCTACGTCGAAATTTGCATACTATCATTACTGAAACTACCTTTCATTTCCGTATCGTTCAAACAATCCCTTGTCATAATAGCAGTTATTTAACAAAGCTTTTTTTAATCTGTTCTTTTAAATACTGATTTAAATATTCGGCAATGACATTAAAAGGAATCTCTTGAAATAAGGCATGCAGCTGTAGGCTTTAATCCAAACATGCAACGAATAATGTGTATTGGTGTTCCCTCAAAACAAAACACCATTTCTTAGGAGAGACTCTGCCATGCCTCTATAAGCTACTACAAAGGTAACCAGCTTTTTTGACACATTAGACAAGTAGTAAAGTTTTAGGAGAAGGAACATATAACCGCCGAGTGTATATCGGGACATAAATGGGTATTCGTGAGTTAAGAATTTCTTTCTTCCGCTTGCCAAACTGATTATTGATTATAACTTATGTAATATATTTAACTAACTATCTCATAAGTATTTATTTACATAGGTATGTTGCTTAGTACACTTAACACAAGTATGAATTATAATTAGTAAGGATCTTAATAGACTAGTTCAATTGATGTAATTGTAATTGTGTCATTCTTAAGAATTGAAATAATGGTTTGTTACTTGTATCTTATAAATCATAATTTATATTTTTTTACATAGTTAGACATTGACTCAGATAACCCCAATAGCGATATAAGTCGTGATGCGTTATAACTAGAATGTGTACAGATATATCTAGTGACGTGAATGTATTATGTATGTATATGTCCCAAATTCTACAATGTTAATCACTTTAATTTTGAACTTAAGGCGAAGTTAAATCCTACCTATGTCTAACCTTGTCGGTGCAAATACCAGATATTTATATAAATGTGTTTGTTTTAATATGTCTGTATATGAAATATATTAATGTGTGGTTAAGTGATAATTGTGATGTACTGGATATATAGGTATTGAGTTTAAATTGTATATATTATATGGATGTATGTGTTGTAGTGGTATGTATATGTATGTCTTTAAATATGTTTCTGAATTAATTTATATATGTATGTGTACATATATTTACATGCGTATATATATTTATATATATGTTTGTATATTAATTTATAAATCTATTATATATAAGTTATGTATGTAAGTAATTATTGCGATGTTCATTACAATTATATAATTGTGTGTACGTTTATTATCTTTATTATATGCAGCTTGTGACAGTCTTCGAATCGGGTGCTGCCGGAGGACCAGTGATGCAGCCTAGCTGCATCGTATACTGAGGCAGCACCTTTTCACTGCATCAATGGCTTTCATTCTTGATGTTTATTGTAATTGTTTGTGTGTTTAATGTAATTTGTGCAGTTGTGGTGCAGTGAATAAAGTATTTTCTTTCTTTCTTTTCTTTCTTTCAAGTGCCACACCACACACCACAATTTCAAAGATTATTTTATAACTAACTATTTATAGTTAATACTTTAATTGGATTTATTTTAAATTTTTCATGTAAAAGGGGTTTTTCTCTCTCTTCTCTTGATATTTTACCTCACCATAATAACAACGAGTTTCACAAACACAGCTCTTTAATGAATATGGATTATTATAGTTAATTTCCATAACATAACAAACGCTTCACGACTTGTGCAAACACACTCCCTTTTTTATTGGGTTGGGGTAGTCAGAGGCTTGAATGCTGATCTCCGAAATTTCGAAGACATGTTAGGAATGAGCTACTGAAAACCTAATTTAACAAGATATACAACACCGAACGTGGTAAGTAGTGAACCGAATCGCCGTATACAGGCACTGGCTATAAACTAACCCGAGGGATAAGCAGGTATCTTTACGATGTTTTATCCTCACTGTAAGCAACTGTAAATTATGTGCGTAAATAAAAACACATTTTTCAATTTCATTTATTCGTATATGCCAGAGCCAGGAATTGAACCTAGGACCTCTAACAAGCAGTTAGAGGTCTTCCCAACTAGGTAACAGCTGTTTCCCTTTAACAATTAAGATTCGGTTTCCAAATATGAATAAAAATTACGCAACAAAACGTTCTAAAAGTTGTCACCGCCTTAACTGGTATCAGTCAGGTCAGGTTAAGTTTACAAATAACAATATCAACACAGATAAATGACTGATCCCAACGTCAATAACAATTTGCCAACAAGGAATTATTGTTTGGGCATTCGATTCCACGTGTTGTGAATAGATAACGGAATTCATTTCATACCTATTCACTCATATTAGTAAACTAGCGACCCGCTCCGGCTTCGCACGGGAATAAAATATATAGCCTACTCCACTATTTAATGGATGTTATCATACAAATAAACCTTCCTCTTGAATCACTCTATCCATAAAAAAACCGCATCAAAATCCGTTGCGTAGTTTCAAAGATTGAAGCATACAAAGGGACATAGGGACAGAGAAAGCGACTTTGTTTTACACTATGTAGTGATTACTATTTGAGGAATGTAGGAATGTCATTGTTGTATGTTATGTGTGATATTATGATATTAATAGTTAATATCATGTCAAGTACATAACTATTAGCGATATTATGTAAGTACATAAAACCACCGAGTGTGTATGAGTGTCAGAAGTGAAAGTGGTTTGTCAGGATCGGGACAAATGGGGATCCGTGATCTGTGTCTTCCTTTCTACAGGGAATCAGGCGTGATGTGTATGTATGTATAAATAGTTCTTACGTACCTATAGGTACTTATGTTTCAATATTAAGTATCATAGTTACTAAATATATTAATATCCCTTTATTTATTTCGGGAGGATAAATCATCGGGGAGTTAATATCTCCGCAGTCGCTAATATCAACTCTTGGAGTCAGGATGACATTTACATACCATCGCATCATTTACATGTTACTTGTAAACTGTCTGTCACTAACCTTCTCATGTATTCTCTTGTGTTTACACGCACCTACCATACTATACAATTATAAGAATATTTCTAACTTAATTTATGACCCATAAATAAAGCGTAAGCGTAAATGACAATGGTAACCTTTTTAGCTCTATAAATACGTTTAGAATTCCTTCTTTCATTCCTTTTTGCCTTCTATTATATAATATTTCTGATAAACTTAAATAGAAGGTAAAGGGTTTATTACACCTTTTTACGCGAGAATTCAGTCACTTGTAACACCTTTAGTGAATTCAGGAAAGGTCCCGATTACACTTGACTGAATTTGCTAAGGATTTTGAACGCTCCCGTTTAAGATAACGTGTATATTATAAGGAACCTTGTCTCATAAGTAAGATTTTTTTTCTCTTTAAAAGAAAATCCATGATTCTGTCAACATTAATCAAATATTTCTGAAAAACCCTTAATTACGAAGTTTAAACCTTTTCTGTTATAAAAATCTTGGCTTTTTCATCGGTTCCTGAGACAAATAATAATAATAATAATATTGTAGGACGTTTTTACACCAATTGAACTAGCCCCTTGGTAAGTACATTTAAGACTTGTGTTAAGGGTACTAGTCAACGTATATTTAAGAAATATATACTTATTATATATAGATAAATACATATATAGCATATATAATCAACGACCAGACTGGAAAGCAGAAGAAAAGCGTAGTTCTTAACTGTGCCTCCACCGGGAATCGAACCCGGGACCTCACGATTAGCGTTCAGGCGTCTAAACGATCGCGCCACGGAGGTCGTCTAGTTAGTTAGAGAACATAATATAGTTAGTTAGAGAACAACAGTGTTGAAGATATCCCTTTACCTCTACATAGAGAAGTTAATTTCTTAGATCGGCGGTGGACTAGGCAATTAGACAAACGCGTTCACGACCATAAACCCTTGGTGTAGTCATAGTTTCAGGTTTCCACCTCGTGTTGACCAGATAGTCAGTACTCAATGTGAGAAGTGGTAAGCCGTGTCGCCATTTTATAAGCACCAAGAAGTACCTATTCGGGGATCAGGTATGTAGGCTAGTTAATTACTTTTTACAATAAGGTCTTGAGTGAAAGTGAACTTCGAGTGGCCAAAACCTTTCAAGGAAGCTTTAGTGGCTATGCCTAGTTCCTCTATAATCATATTATTACATATTTACGTTGTTATTACTATTGGTAATACGGGAGAAATAATTTTAAACTGGTATTATACATCACACGCGTCAGTAGTTATTACAATATGAGTGTTTGACTAATTTACTAAACTAAATATTTAAAAGTAATAATTAGTAACTAACTATTTATTAGAATTAAACCTGTATTTGCATGGAATCTACCTATTAGTTACGAGAAGTGTATTATATTAATTACAAGAATTAGTTAATATTTAGAACAGATAACTAATTATTTCCTCGAATTAATTAATTAATATGCAAACAAACGTACGTGCGTTACTTTTACTATTTTCAGGGATCGCCAAGTTAAATATAGTAAAATATATTTAATTGTTTAACTAACTCTACTGTCAGCGTTGGTCTGATGCCTTCTTGAATAAAATATCGCCCAAGAAATGAGTAAACAAGAAGAACTTGTTATAATTGCTGTTTTTATTGCTCATAAACCCTCATCGCCATTGCGAAGAAAGACTTAGCTGAGATCAAGTTATAGGCTGTATACTCGTTAGAGCCATTTTATTTACGTTACAGGCTAAATTACACTAGGTGCCCTTCTTCTCTGGGTGTCTTAATCGATATTGTCCTATTGTATTAAGAACAAAATTAAATTGAATTCTAAATCAGTCAGTAATTATTATAACTATTAGTTATTACCTGTTCTGGGAACACAGAACATAGTGCTTGTAAACGGTGACATGACTGACCACCTGTCACATTGAGTACTGACTATCTGATCAACACGTGGGTTCGCAATTGCGGAGATGGACACCTGAACCTCTGACTACCCCGCAAGGGTTACTGGTGTGAACGAGTTTGTTTTTGTGTCAGTTAGTAACTTCACTGTCCTGGCAGTTATATAAGTATGTAGTTATATTTATAGTAGAAAATTTTGTGCATCTATCATTTGTCCATTTCGTTAAGAATTTTTTTTTCAGATTAGGTACCAATCTCTGACTATCCCGTCAAATTGTAAAACGTATGTAATGTTAAGTACCAGTTTAAGTATACAGAATCACCATTGCCAAACTAATTTTGCACTAACCATACCACTAGATACCTACAAAAATCATATGAAATTAAAAGTACACCTTTGTTAACACTTCAAACTTACCAATTTAAAGCGCCCTTAAGGAAAACATCGCACATAGCAGCGTGACGTCACAGTCGTAACATGTTAAATTGCTTTACAAGTACATCTCATGCTTGCACGTGCTCAGTACTCTTTGGTTTGGTGCGTGAAACACGATTAGCGAAGAGAAGAATTGAATCTTTGTCTCCATAGGCTAAATATACAAAACTTTGCTTTAAGCAATTTTTGCTTAATTCCTACTAACATACTATAGTTATAACTATTTAGAATTATTCTATGAATTCTTCAACCTAAACAAAGGTAACTACAGTTATGTATTGATTTGTAAGTCACGTGAGTAAAACGTGGTTAGCAGTCTACCGTGAGTGTTCGTTGTTCCTCTATGTGGCACATTTGTGCATTTTAAATCTTATGAGGATGACAAAGACAAAACACAAAACGCGTTGGATCATTAGTTAACCCATGCGGGAAAGTCAGAGGTTCAGGTACCTACAGTGAGGGAAAACATCGTGAGGAAACCTACCTCTTCCCCAAAGTGGTAATAATTACTGCTTGTAAATGGCGACATGGCTTGCCAAATGGCACATTGAGTACTAACTATCTGGTCAAAACGTGGGTTCAAGGTTGCCACAGCATTACTACCTCCGCGATCGCGGAGATGGATACCGGAATATCTGTCTACCCCACAAGGGTTACTGGTCGTGATTTTGTTACTAGCACGCAGGTACTATGGGTAGGGCATGGTTATTACATACATAGTAACATTATCACGAAGCAGAGAATAGATTGCCACCACGCCTGTTGACATTGCATCACCTCTTACGAGGATCTCAAATAAACTCACGGCCATCTCATCAAACGAGGGCAGGCAGAGTTGCTAATTAACTGCTATCTAGTAAGTACTCATCTTTATCAAGTAACTAACTACATATTTTAAAGAATCTCATACTCTACTGACTGAGGGTGACGTTAGGAGTACCTATAACCGCCGAAAGTTGAAGAGAAAGTGGTTGTCAGGATCTGGACAAATGGGGATCCGTGATCTCTGCCTACCCCTCTACAGGGAATCAGGCGTGATACATATGTACATATTTTAGGTACGGAGTAACTAAGACGTATCATTACGCTGAATACGTACGGAACCAAATAAATAGTTCGCACAAATTCTTCATGAGATGACATAACTATAATACTATCTAGATTTTTTTCTTCTCAACAACCACATTTCTACGTCATAGCTTTCAATCTTGTATAATTAGTGTAAACATCTTGCATATCCCTTTTAGTTTTATTAAAATATTATATGAACTAGTTAGTAAACTTATCTTATCTAGAACTCATCTAATATTTACCTATTTCAAGAATTTAAATTTATTGCTTATTCATCCAAATAAATAATAATAATCTCATTTAATATTCAAACATAATGTACGACATGCTTACATATATTCACGCATCTACGTCCCCGACGGGATAGACAGCGACTATCGATCGCTACCGGGAACGATGACAAATCTCTTTTGCTTCACTCACACCCAACCTTCTCATACATGCTCTTCTGTTCTTTACTACGTACACCCGCCTTGAGAAGAATGTCTCCAATTTGATCTGTATGTATATCCCATACGTATACTAACTAGTTACTATATTTCAGATAGTTACCTAATCTACATACTTAAAAAGGTAATACCTATTTAACTAAGTTTATACGAAGAGAAAGAGGTAATAAACATTTGTTTCACGGTCATTAATCTTATTGGGGTAGTCATTGGCTTGAATGACCACTGACGTATCAAATATCTTGACCTCTTGAAGCCTATGTTTCGACAGGGAACATGCATATAGTAAAGTGCCTAATAAATAATTTAGATAAAAAATAATAAATAGTGTAGTTACTACGACTATCATATTAGTCAGAAGTTTATACTAAATGATCCTAAACAGCAAAAAATAATTAAAAAAGGTAACATATCCAACTAAATTAACTAACTAGCTATCTTAACCTTTTCGTTAACATGCACAAGCTATACCCTAGTTTGTCATTTTGAATTCTAAACCTTTTATAGTGTAGTTTTATATCTACGACGAATTTACAGTTTTTTTTTATTAAAAGAGTAAAGTACCCTTTCGTCATGAGGCAAAAACCTGCCTCTCGAAGGCTTCGTAAGAAGGTTGAGGTCACATTACGCGGCCGCCGCCGCGCTGCCCGACGCGACAGCCTTAATTGATTATGACGTCTGTGAATATCACGACATTGTCACCAAAAGGTAGGCAGAGATCAAAGACTCAACTAGTTATATAACTATTAATGTGTTATTGAGTTGTCGTAGTATGTTAATATGGAGTCATAGAAAGGTAACTAATTTAAATAGTTATTAAATGCGGAGTCTTTTGATATTCTGCAGGCTTAACCATATGCTGATTAATGGGAGAAATTGTCTAATTTTACTTAAAACAAAGTTAATTAAAATGCCCTCTGTAACTAGATAAATGAGCATAAGTTGTAAAATGTAGGCTCTGTTAATCGTTTCTAAAACTACAAACGACATGTTAACTATACATGCATGAGTCTGTCAACCCC
The DNA here is from genome assembly GCA_030578115.1 of Leucoptera coffeella. NCBI lineage: Eukaryota > Metazoa > Arthropoda > Insecta > Lepidoptera > Lyonetiidae > Leucoptera > Leucoptera coffeella. The sequence goes on from JAMBLF010001109.1 coordinate 65,009, forward strand.
GTAGGAAATTACGGATACAGGCAAGAAGCATGTTTACAAAATAATTAACTTCAACACAATAGAACTAACAACAGTTCCCTTTGTTGTTTATTTACGTAAAACAATTGTTTGTTTATACAATAACTACTAACATAAAACTGGAAACTATATTAACGAATAAAACGATTATAGTTTTAAGAGATTGGCGATTTATACTCATGATTAATAACTAACGGGACTTAACTAGTTATCGCGTATGTTTTTATATAATAAAGTTACCTTTATTAACCCGACGTTTAGTTATTTACGTTTATTTATTTTATAAAAACATACGCGATAAGTCCCGTTAGTTATTAATCATGAATGAAATGATGACGATAATAAAAAACACATAAAAAGTTACGACCATTATCGCTAGCGAGGTAGCTAGAGGGTGGTAACGTTAGACTCGAGAAACATTCTTTAATACAAGAAAACGGGACTTAGGGCGTATATTTTATAAACAAAGTGCTAACTTTGTTACACGACGTTTCGGCCATGTTGCAATAGCCATGGTCACAATATCAAAGGACTTTGGGAAAATGTCATGTATCTGTTCTCCCTCATAAGATATCATATGCATAGGTTCCTATTATTATTATTATTTTTATAAGATTCGGTAATGGATTGACTACTTAACTAACGCGCTGATGCTTAATATCCGATTAACCTTACAATTCAAAAGTGTGATTATCGAAAAAGACAGTGTTTACTCAAAGTTCCGACTACAATGAAAACGTACTTACATAATGGTACATATACAAACATAAATATAGTAATTAACGCCTCCACGCACCTAAAGGGATAGGCAGAGACTATTGACGTTACGAGAAATACATTGCGGAAATCAAAAAAAGACAAACACATTCACGACCATTAATCCTTGCGGGGATTCACAGGTTCAGGTTTCAATCTCCGCAATTGCGAAGGTAGTAATTCTATGGACACCTCGAACCCACGTGTTGACCAGATAGTCAGTACTCAATGTGACAGGTGGTTAGCCATGTTGCCATTTACAAGCACTAACTATTACCTGTTCGACGAACGGTAGGTTACCTCACGATGTTTTCCCTCACCGTATAACTAATTCGATGCATTTGGTAAATGTGTTTTTATTACGAAAATGTAACTACATAGAAATTCATTAAACTTCATTTCCATTGGTATATGCTCAAGCGGGATGTGAACCCTGTACCCATTGATATAGAGCCAAGCCCTAAGCAACTGAGCTACGTCGAATTAATTGCAGAAATCAATGGACGCTAATTAACAATTAATAACAAACATGACTCATACTAGTTATTAATCTAGCGTAGTTATAAAAAGGTGGGAATGAAATCTCTGTCAATTATCTATTCATTATAAACACATACTAATCTATACAAAATATATACGTAGTACCTATATCTGACAAGTGCGTGCAGATGTGTGAAGATGTCTGTAGGTGTTTCTCCCACCTAAGGACATAAGACTGACAGATAAATAAACAATAACCACCCTTACAGTATTTAATATTGCACTACAATTCCAACTTATACGATAGTTTTATGCCCTCATAGCCTTTAAAGATATGCGAGTGAGTGTGAATGCGTCTTAATAAGAGAACGTTTAAACAGACGACTTGCAGATAAAACGGCGACAGTAAAAATGTCTTTAAATGAATATTACAATAGGAAAAAAGGGAATTAAATTAAATTTGAATGATAGAATTAAACATAGTGTGATAAGGGAAGGTTGCGGTTTGAAAGAAGATGTAGTGACTAAGATTGAAAAGAGCATGCTTCGATGCTTTGGACTTGTTATACGGATGAATGATAGCAGATTGACAAAAGGAATATTATGAGTGAAGTGGAAGGGCGGTTACGTAGTTGCCGGCCTAATAAGACATATTATAACAGTCAGATAGACGCTATATTGAAATAGGTGACGTTAGGAGTACCTATAACCGCCGAGAGTGTATGAGAGGATGTATGAATACCAATGAAACGAAAGTGGTCTGTCAGGATCGGGACAAATGGGGATCCGTGATCTCTGCCTACCCCTCTACAGGGAATCAGGCGTGATGTGTATGTATGTATGTATGAAAAAAGGGACTAAATTTTTCCACCACTTATTGTTGTAGTTGTAAAGAAATGTACGTAAGCGTTCTGTCTCTCCCCATCGCGTCTATCGGCGTGAGCTGATGTACGTAGCAAGGCGACGGCTTATCTCGTCAAGTGGTCAGTACGTTTTATCTTGTTTATTGAATTGTCATTGAGCTCTAGTTTAGCAAGTACCGGCGTCTGTTTCGGCTATATTCTCTAAAATATCGTATCAATGTTAGTTAGTTACTTGCGGCTTCTAGAATTTCAATGCCTTCTTATAAGTAATTAAATAATAAAACTATCTGCCTTTACTCAGACATCGCTTAATACGTGACTAAGGGCTCGCTTCTGTCTTAAACTATATACCAGCTATTATTAACTATGTTTCATAAATAGGCTAAATGTATAGAAAATTCTTCGTAACTTTTTGTTCGGTTGACTCCTTCACAGATTTAGAGCGTAGGTGTGTTTGCTTATTAGGTGCCGTAACTGAAAACAGTTTTCTTATGGCATCATAAATGTTAAGTTCATAACTTATATAGTTTATTATTAAGATTGAATAGAATTAAACCTCCTGGTTTCCCCGCGGAATGTACTGCGAATTACGCTCACAACATGCACGTGACTCATTTTATTGGCTTCTGTATTCAAGCCTTCTTACGTAAGGTGAACATTTCATTTGCAGTAAGAACCTTCATAATCGTATAAAGTGTATATATACAACTATGTATATATTACATACTGCTCAATCTTTTGACGAATATTGAAATTTTCATGCACTTTTTTATTTAGTGTTATGTGGTTACTCTACATTATTATAAGGTTATTATATCATATAACCTACGTCTGAAGTAATCCTGTTTTAATGGTTCTCCAATTTGTGCCCTAATTAAAACATCTTTAAAACTATGGGTAAGTATCTCTATAACGACATAAGTCAAAGGGAAGAATATAATTTTAATTCACTGGACGATGGTTTGAGAACTCATTATATTTTGTTTACCCAGTTCATAGTGCTGATGTGTATATCTTCATTTGTGGCTTATTATTTTTCATATGAACATTTCGTTGTTCCTAATACACGTAGCTACAACATTATTTAGTTTATTTCTCGTATTTAAAGACTAAATAAAACTATGTACGTTGATTCGCTATGTTATAAAATAAATACATACAAACAATGTTTTGGAATATTCTTGCTAAAAAGGAAATTTATTATTTGAGTAGTTAAGGTTTTGGAAACGGGGAGTTTGTCTATTTATTTAAAAAGAGATATCATGTTTGGTCTGATGTATTCAATCAAATAAAAATATTTGTAACAATAACTGTATACTGCTGCAGATATCAAAATAGTAGAAAATGAAGAACAGGTGTGTACACACATATGCTTTTAAAACTTTTCGTATTATTTTGTTTCTATGCATTTTCAATTCATTTTCCCAAACTTATGTCAACAAAGCATTTCGAAAATAGATAAAATATAACGTTTGCTTTCCTGCGAGTCTAATAATGGTAGTCATAAAATGCCAAAGGGAAAATATATTTTTACTGTTACAATAAAGTTCACATTAAATACTACCTGAGAACAATAAAAATAAAATAACAAACCCCAGTTGTAAAATGTGCTGTTCAATTTTCCTCCAAGTATTTGTATTCATGGATTTTCCAATAACATTCACTTTAAACCAAATAAACTTCCATTTATTCACTTAAACATACAATATGACACATACATTACATTTTTTGTAACTCAATAAACAAGAAATGTGTGAATTTTTCCAATATTTATTGTTTTTGGCGGTTTTTCACAAGCACGCGTCTATTCGCGCACTGTTTTCGCGGCATGCGAGCGCAGACTGACTGTTTTTGAGACGTGCCGCAGACACCATTTAGCGGAAAAGCGCTAAAGAAAAATGGCTTATTAAGAAAAGCCATTGCAAAATGGTGTTGTTCAAAGCCGTTATAAATAAATACAGGTTAGATACAAATTAAACCAAAATATATATTTTTACACCTGCTTCTTATTAAGTAGTTTAGGTGAGCATCAAGCTTGGAAAATAAATAAATAGTACGTAATTACGTAATAATTTTAAATATAAAAACTGAATGTTGTTACTAGTTTTTTACTAAGTTTGTGTTGTAGATATTAGTAGTTTTTTTCTGATATTAATATTAGTTTGATATAAAACCAGAAAGAGAAACATATAATACCTTGTGGAAACGGGCGTGAATATTAATCAGTAAGTACGTGCGTGAATATGAGTAGTTGACACATTAAAATGAGTACTTACGTACCAGGTTTGTAGTAAGTATACAAATAAATAAACAAAGAATGAATCAAATACCTTTTAACACTAAAATCATTTCAGCGTAAAAAGAATAATTTATTTGTACAGAATACATCTGAATTTCGAGGGCTTACAACGGACTATAGCTTTAACTCGGACAAAAACATAATGATAGAAAATAAATAAAAATATTCTTTTTCACCGGATCTTCGACATTCAACAGCAACGAACGATCACCAAAATTCTCTTTGATTAATATGCTCTTAATCTATAATTGACTAATTATCGTCAGTTTCATCTAATGGCTAACACACTTGCCTAGCGCTAGTTAAAGCGTAGAATGAGCCGCTCGTCCTGGCGGAGTGGCGAAGAGCCATTGTCCCCGCGCCTTTCCCCGCCCGGGTCCGTCCGCCGAGGGTTGTATCAGCCCGGTTGCTCCCGGAGCGCCGGGAAAATCCAAAAGATGGCGTTGATTGGCTGATAATACAATTTCGTGATACTTCTGTGTCACTTCACTTTTTAGACATGTATTTGTATCTTAGGACAATGGATTATGAACTCTATTTTTTGTAAAATAAAAGATATTTTGTCTTTATATAATATAGAATTAGCTTCACTGATAGATATGTACGTATCTGATGTTCTGTTTCTTATATAATTGACGAAGTAATCCCATGTATTATTAGGGATAGTAAGGAGCTTAGAGTATCCTAAGGAGATTATCGCGTTACGCACCATTTCTCTCCTTAAATCGCTCATGATATTTCTAGTCTTCGCTCTCATGCGGAAAGGTACTTATTTAGTTTCAGATATACTTTGTAGTCTTCAAATATAATTATTATAATATAACATCCTCAATCTTCTAAGAGGTGAAAAGGAATGAGTATAAAACTTAATTAAATATATTATATATATGTAATGTATACATAGTTGGGGCAATCACTGCGTAACATTTATCTGTGTAACGCGAGTCTTGTATAATTATAACAATTGAACTAGACCCTTTATTGATTGGTTGAAAACCTCTAAGTATTGTCTTAACTTAACAATTTTAATGAGTATTTGCTCGTGATCTGTGTGTGTGTTAAACTGATCTGTCAGGAACGGGACAAATGGAGATCCGTGATCTCTGCCTACCCCTCTACAGGGAATCGGGCGTGATGTGTATGTATGTGCTTTTCAACCAAGGTCGTCAGTGGCTACAGTGATTGCCACCTTATTTAGTTTTATTTTGTATCGACGATAGTTAGTGACACAAAATTGATCACTCAAACTATAAATACTAAGTATTGACACAGGTATAAGAATACTATAAAAGTATAAACAAGTTCTGAGTAAGATACTGGTATAGTTAAGTATGTAAATCAGAAATCAGATAGAAAATAGAAGAATAGAAATATTAATTCAATAATTCCTATAATCCTTCATTCACCTGTTTATTTAAAGAATATGTCCATCATTTTCTTGAAATAGTAGTTTATACTAAGTAAGTATTTTATATAAAGTACGTAGTTTATTAAAATCGGAAACGAGCTCGCAGGTTATATACCTACGTGCAACTTTCTACTCCATGGAGTCCAGCAATAACATAATAAACCTACTTGGAGGTGTGCCAAAAATTTGAACTAAAATTGCACAAGTATCTCGACATACCTACCACTATGTCGCTGATCAAGGACTTGATATTATTTTGGCCATTTGTGTGAATATTACGGTAAAGGAAAAGATCGTGAGGTAACCATCTTTGTAATGGCGACATGGCTTACCTGTCACATTGAGTATTGACCGTCTGGTCAACATATGGGTTCGAGTTGGCCATAGAATTACTACCTTCGCGATTGCAGAGATAGGCATCTGACACTGACGACCCCGCAAGGGTAAATGGTCTTTGTCTTTTGAAATATACATCATAACTAATATTCTTACATTTTACGCAATGACTTTTGCCGTAAATCCGCCTGGAAAGGTGAATTCTTGAATTGCAAATATTATTTCCATACACATACATGATGAGTGTGAATACTTTAGATGTAGTAATGCTGGAATTACTACTTGCATTATAAAATTGAAAAGATCTTCGACCTGTTTCAATGAATATTTTAATTAGACAGCTTTCAAAGTGACATTTCTGTAGACTTTGTCGCCAATAGAAACCATTAAATTCTAATAAGTATTTATATTCGTTCTATTAATAAATGATATATTTTTACAAACATAGACATCACATCACGGATCCCCATTTGTGTCAATTCTGTCAAACCAATTTCGGTTCATTAATACTCATACTCCTCCCCATACACACTCGGCGATTATAGGCATTATATGTATATGTATTATCTAACGTAAAAGGCAGTTATTCTCTAGATATTTTAACACGGTATCTCGGTACCTCTTTATACACACTCGGCGATTATAGGCACTTCTAACGTCACCCTCTTTTAATATGTCGTCATCTGACTTTTTCCTACGTAACCACCCTTCCACTTCACCAAGATATTCCTATTGAATAAGTAAAATATTGCAAAATATTAAATAGGATTTCATTTCATTAATAATTAAACAATTAAGAACCAGAAAAGAAAGCTTTTGTAAACGGATATCTCGACGGAATAGTCTTATTTTTACAAGAATCACGTTTTTATAACAATTACTTAATGGAGTAAGTCAGAAGGGAAAATTAAAATCCATTCCATTTTTCACAAGGAAATCCTTGGGTTCATCTGGAGATGCATTTGTTGTTTCTGCATAGGTGTTGCAATGGCATAGCAACCGCCTTTTCTAACAATAGCATGTTTATTATGGAAATCAGTGGTTAGTGAGAGCGGTAGTGGCTAAGGTGGGACAACGGATTCAAGCCTGGAGATTCCGTCTTCAATTCGGTGCCGAAACGAAATTTCCTATATTATTTTTTTTCCTTTGTAAGTACCTACTTTTAAAATACATCATGATTTAGTTCAGCAAAACATACGGATGAAGCTTATTATATTTATATATGTTTATAAATTAAAACAAACGCGATGATATTGAAGAAGGATAGCCTGGCTTATTACTGCCGTATATGTACAGAATTGTATGGATGTTAATAAAGTAAAAAAAAATCTATGGCTATTTCTGTTCTTCTAAGGTATCGTGCGAGATGTGTATGTATATTTACAGAGTATTTATATTACCAATATGATTAAAGTGACAGACGGATAGAATATTATAGCCAATAATTCATACCACCATTAAAACTCTGATAGCAGTTAAATGTGACTTTTAATTTAAATACTTATTATATGCATATTTTATTTTATTATTATAGTAACGTAAGTACACTTGTGATTCGCAATAGCTATGTTAAACATCTTGGGTCTCAAGAGCAATAAGACTTCTCAGTGGTTCTGCGGAGAATGGAACGCAAGAGAAAATGTCATGCAAATGGGTCGGACTTAATAAATGAATGAAGGTTTAGGTGGTGGAAACATATAAAAGTGTGTAATAAGTAATAGCATATGAGTTGTGATATGAGAGTTACCTTTTTATATTGTGGCGGGGTAGTCAGAGGCTTGAGTGCCCATCTCCGAAATTTCGAAGGCATGTTAGGTATGGGTCACTCGAAGCAAGCCCGCGTTTCACTAGATAGTAATTGGTAGCGAACCTTATCTCCGTATATAGGCATTGGCTATTACCTATCCCGGGGGATAGGTGGGTTTCCTCACGATGTTTTCCCTCACCGTTACCGATATGATAGTAAGAATAAATTACTATTTACACAATAGCATCAAATGGTATTGATTCATATGGTAGGTACGTTAATTAGTTCCTGTACTTACATATTATCCTACTATAATTTGTTTTGGAATAACAGTCATAGTGTTTTATATACATATACAAGCAATTTTTTTTCAGATTTTGGTTTATATGACATTTACTTTGGGTAATGTCCGAGAGTTATAAGTAAAGAAACGAATCTTTCTTATTCTGTCTAAATCCAACTAATAAGACCCTTTTTAAGGGTCGCATTACACCTGTCACAGATAGCATCTAGGGATTCGGAAAAGGTCATGAGTAATGCATCCATCCATCTTCTAATCGCCAGTGTGATTACATCTTTAGGTTAAATAAAACGTCGTGTAAGCATACTCGTCTTGAACGTAAAAATAATGCAAGCTAGCTGCCGTTCTTCTCGGCATGTAGTACGAGGCGACTAAGGTACTAAGGGAAAATGTAATTAATTGGGCGATAGGCTACCAACCTGCCACCAATATTCTTGCTAAAAGTGACCTAGGAGATTGGAAGGGATCGAAGGACGTAAATGCGTACGTGAGTAAGTATACTCGAATACATTGATACATTTTATTTGGATATATTATTATACGTCACAGTTATACATAATATTAATTTATAAACATTCTGTCGGATACAAAGTCAACAGTATTATTTACATATACGCGTTTTAGGTCCGTTTGAATTTTTGGATAACTGTTCTTCTACCACACCTCTTTTGCCCCACTGGCATGGTCAGAGACTGTCACGGTACGTAACATGTCTGAGAAATAATAATCTCATTCTTATTGAGTATAATTATCGCATTTGTGTTTTTATGCCTTCTTCACTTTACATTTTGTATCACGACATGTAAACGTATGTTGAGAATTTTTGAAGGTAGTTAACGTGTCAAATGGTAAGACTTTCGTCGATCGTTCACAGAAAAAAAGGAGATAATACGCAAAGTATAAATAAAACAATTCTTCAACCATATTACCAAATATTTATTTACTCTATTAATTAAATATTATGAAAAGAATGATTATTTACATTTATTTGAAGTCTATTTTCTTATCTATAAATCAATAATAATCCGACAATCATTATTACAAGTATCTTTTTATATCTCATATCTTTTTTCTAACTATATATCAGGTCTGAATCAAATAAATCTGAAAATTAAAATATCAAGAAACTTATTTCCATTTTGTTGATCAACTTTCACTCGTGTCAAATAGTAAGTATTGCACAATATACAAAATTAGTTTAATCGTAACCTGAACCATAACGCCACTAAGTAAGGCATATAAAATATATGTATGAATGTTTATTACACCTTTGATTTTTAAGTGCATTTTTAATAGTAAAAAGATATAGTCAGATGATATTAACTGCTTCTTTCGGTAAACGTAGTGTAGGACGCCCCCTGCTAGATGCACCGATGACCTGAAGAAGGTCGTTGGTAGTGGTTGGCTGAGGGCCACGAATGATCGTGGTTTGTGGCGTACACTTGGGGAGGCCTACGACCAGCAGTGGACTGACATAGGCTGATTGAAATATTTACTTTGGTTATAATACAAAAAACATTAACATGTTCCCGAACGTAATGACGAATTTATCGAGCAATTAAAAGACAAAAAACAAACTTACACACACTGAGGTAAACGTTTTGTCATAATAATCTTACAGTAAAAAAACATAATAATACTTATACTAAATACGTACGTATGTAAATTAAATATAAACTTCACTCATCATTATACGGAGTTAATAATCATATACTATTTTGTACTTTGTCACACGTTGGGCAATGCGGATACGTGTGACCAAGACGAAATAGTGTATCACTATTCACTCTATTACATCAACTATTAAAGAGAATAGTGTGCACTGACATTCTGAATGATAGAGACATGCTTATATATTTTAAATGATACATTACCTAATAAAAGTATGAAATCCCTACGAACACAATGTATACTTCAAATAAAATTTACTTAATTATGATATTTAAGTCTAACTAATATTTCATTAAATTGATATTTAAGTGTGTATGAGAAAATGTATGAGTGTCAATGAAGCGAAAATGATCTGTTAGGATCAGGAGAAATCGGGGTCCGTGATCTCCGCCTACCCCTCTACAGGGAATCAAGCGTGATGTGTATGTATGTATGTATGTATGATACTAAAGGAATAAAGAAATGTACAATATAAATCGACATGAATAATTTATTGTTAATGAATTACCTACTGCTATAATCATTTTAGATTCATTTTTGATGTATCTAGTGTTGTTACCTACTAGAGATCGCGCCACATAAATTGGCAGTAGGCAAACTTGGAACTAAATTTGACGTTTCCACCATTGCCTGTTATTTTGTATGAAAGGTAAATTTAGTATTACCAGCGTTGTGTTTTTTGCTCACTCTTTGTAATTTTTATGTTTGTTAAGGGTGATTATAATAAATTGATTTCTGGAGTTTCTTGTTAGTTCTTCTCCAAGCTAGGGTCTCCGCTGATCTAACCTCGGTAAAAAATATGTAAAGACAATGCTCAGTGCCATGTTTGAAATAATAGTTTTAAGAGATTCGCGATTTATACTCATGATATAAGATATAAGGGTGTGTATAAGATTGATTGCAGCTGTGGGAAATCCTACGTCGAACACACTAAACGGTCTATTACGGACAGAGTGAAGGAACACATAATATATAGTCCCGTTATTTATTAATCATGTTTGAAATAGTTTTTTTAATTTATACTTAGATCATAAGATAACTTTCAAAGAGAGCTTGTGATATTAATAATTTTGCTCTGCAACCAAAGACCGTTACAAATGAAACCTATAAAGTATCGAGCCGTATGGCACAGTGAGTGCTAGTTTTGGCGTGTTTACTGGTAACACTGAATTACGCGACTGTGGGGACGCCTCCAACTGCCAATTTATGTGGCGCGATCTCTACTTCATGTTAGGATAAAATGTTGTCACCTGTCACTCAAATGTCAAAATGCACACTTTACTAAAAAAACATTAGGGCGTATTTTAAATGCAACTGTATGTGACAATGTTTTAGTGACCATTTTTTATTTTTGCGTAATTTTGGCAATTTGGAAACATTTATAATATAAAAAAATTTATAACTATTATAACCAAACACTATTTCCAAGACTTAAACCCTGTTAGTATTTATAAGAACTTAAATAATTTACATCTAAGTTAAATAAATTGTGATACATTTATAATACATAATAAATCTTTATTGATACATGTAAAAGAATGTTAACGTGTTATGACTCTTTATATTATTCATTATTCCAATGCAGTGAGCAATTAAAACAATGCAGTGATCATAATTTACTATTTCTTAAAAAAAAACCAAATTAATATACAGAAATTAGTCAACCTTATAAAGAAACAATAGTAGCTTATAAATATGTATCATTCTCTCTTTGGAAATCTGTATAAAAACAGAGAGATGCAAATTAATTTGATTGTTTATATAAAAGATAAATGATACTAGTTCTGCCGAAATTTCTTCCATTTTTTACGAATTATACTCAATTTATACTTAAGGTCATATCGGATCCTAAACCCCTTAGAATCTGGAAAATATATGTAAGGTTTCTCGTTACTTCTCTATAGAATTGTATCATAACTACGATAACTAGTACACTTATTAAATGACTATGTTATTTATCACCAATTCCACTAAGACATATACTGACGTCCTCCAATACTTTTCAAGGTGGACCATATTTTAACCACATTTATTTTGTCATCTCATGTTTAACCATCAGAACCCTGAGGGCATTGATATTGAATATTATTGATAAGTTGCTAACCCATTGCCTAATATATTTCATTGACGCCATAGGCTTGAGTTGCTCCCTACAACATACTAGCAAGAAAGACAGCTACTTAGCATTCTATTTACGTCTCAGTCTAACAGGAGTAAAATCAAAGTGGAATTAATAACAAATAACATTGTCATTCAATGCTATTCCGGCCATAGACGATCCAAGATCATACTAAGCCGCATACACTATACAAAATCACCTAATTTCATATTATTAGCTGTGTCTCACATGAAGAACTCCCTCGATTCATACGGCGGTCAGGAGTGCCGGGGCAGCTGGTTGGGCGCACTTCCTGGAAAGGGGAGTAATAATAGTATTAATAAAAAGGATGTAAACGTTTATTTGGACATAGAGACAGTTCAGAACAAAAACGAAAAATAATAAATACAAACAGGATTTAAGTCAGAGACACCATCTCTATGGTACGAAAAAGTAATCGACTCGGCATGTTGTTGTATCGATAATCTAGATAATCAGTTCACAATCAAAACAATAAAACTTCGTCAGAGTCACGTGAATGTTACACTTACACATTAATTATATTCTAATATATACGTTATGTTTATAAATACTTCAAAATATGCGTATATAGAGATCCCGCCACATAAATTGGCAGTTGGGGGCGTCGCCACAGTCGCGTAATTCAGTGTTACCAGTAAACACGCCAAAACTAGCACTCACTGTGCCATACCCTATCACAAGCTCCCTTTGAATGTTATCTTATGATCTAAGTATAACAACAATAAAGATTATTATTTTTATTATTAACAAACATAAAGATTACAAAGAAAGTGAGCAGTGTGCCAGTTTTTCCTTAACAATAATTATGATCCCTATCGCCTAACGTGGTAAACGGTAAAAAGTGGCTTTGTCCAGCTATCCTCAAAATAAAGATTTTTGCTTCTAAGCCACTCTTGCATCTCAGATTTTCGTGACGATATTGTTTTTTTGAGTTTATAGCTCTGCAACCAAAGACCGTTACAAATGAAACCTATAATGTATCGAGCCGTATGGCACAGTGATTGCTAGTTTTGGCGTGTTTACTGGCAACAGTGAATTATGCAACTGCAGCGACGCCTCCATCTGCCATAATATATTCAAAATTATAAATATCACAAGGTCTCTTTGAAAGTTATCTTATGATCTAAGTATAAATTAAAAAAACTATTTCAAACATGGCACTGAGCATTGTCTTTACATATTTTTTACCGAGCTTAGATCAGCGGAGACCCTAGCTTGGAGAAGAACTAACAAGAAACTCCGGAAATCAATTTATTATAATCACCCTTAACAAACATAAAAATTACAAAAAGTGGGCAAAAAACACAACGCTGGTAATACTAAATTTACCTTTCATACAAAATAACACGCAATGGCGGTAACGTCAAATTTAGTTCCAAGTTTGGCTACTGCCATCTTATGTGGCGGGATCTCTAGATAGATATTATGTAGGTCATTATTACACCAATTGAACTTGTCCCTTGGTCAGTTTGTTTAAGACTTGTGTTTAGGGTACAAAAAATAGATACTTATCATATTAACCAACACACATATAGTACAAATCTATAATCAACAACAAAACTAGAAAGCAGCAGAAAATCATTGCCTCCACCGAGAATCAAAACCCAGGAATAAAAATGGTAAGACAAATGCAGTTAAAATCAGATACATAATGCCAATGTTTATATGCAACAGAAAATATGACAATGAGATTTATAGATTCCATTATTTTTAAACAAGTAGCTTACATATTTGTAACTATATGTATGTGTATTCTTTTGTATCCCTTTTACAATACATATTTTTCTATACAGAAAATCTCATTATCTTAGCAGCGACATTGCTAACATTACATACATATACATCCTTTAATCTCTTTGGATGGATAGAACAAACAATGGGGGGATCTCCAAATGGAATGAGACGATGTTCATGTATGTCAATGAAACTGTATTGATGATTCATTGACTCAAGCGTTAACTATAGTTAATATAAATTTACCTGTAGGACTATTGTATTCCGGCAGGTCTATTATTGTGATTTCTATGATCCGGAGCCCTCTCAGGATGGGATCAGTTATGTGCACTCCTCGCGGGTTATACACCCTTTCATTCTGTGTCGCTATGAATTTTGATACTTTCCTCAAATGCTGAAATTTAAAAAATACACAAATGATACCTTATAAATGATCAGTCAGATGTAAAATAGATTTTAGGTCCCACTATACTAATAATTCTCATATACCATACACAATACAGTAGGTAAGTAACATGACTTGTAGTGTTAAAATGATTATGTAAATACAAAATGCAACAATGGAAATAGTTAACTAAAGTATGCCACAAACTAGTCTAAAGTCCCATCTTTGCTCTACCATTTTAAAAATATATATTCTCGTCATTTAATCACTCTCGGGGTGGACAGAACCAGAACCCAGAAGAAAAATGATAATAATCCTAAGTCACTTTTTAGCTTGAACATTGGAGGTTGTGAAATTAATTGGTGAGAGGTTGTTAGCTCATTGTTCAATAGACCATTCCATTGACCCCTAGTCCTTTAATGGCCTCTTAGGACATGCCAGGAAAAACAGCTGCTAGTTAAATCTCTTATATACTTGCATATATTGCATTATATTGCTCAGGATTGGCAGGGTTTTTTTCTTACATAAACTAAATATATTTTGCATAAAAATTTGATTCCCAAAAGGACAAAAAATTTGCTAACAATACCACAAACTAATGATAGTTCATAAATATGTGAATTATTATTAATTACCGATTAATAGCATGTCTTGTGACATGGAAGCAATATTTTTTACTGACTTAAATAAGTGATAATAGCCTTATCACTTAAAGACTATCAGTTGGTCACTGCTATCATTTGGTGTACTAATCACTAGTGAAAAGGTGTAATGCATTATGGTTTGAGATTTGTAAAACATACTAGACACATGGTCTAATAAAAAGCTTGCAATGACTACCTCATTAGCATGACTAATACAGATTCTAGTGACTATTTATATTATATTTTGTAATCTACATGATGTAATCTGTACTTGTACTGATTTTGATAAAATTTTGTCAAATTTAGTTTATTGAATACTGGCAGACAGATTAAACATGGGTATTGGTTTACAATCAAACTTTAATAACCTGATTTGAATGTGTATGTTAGTGATATGAATACTTAAGCATACCTTTTCATAATGGGTCTCCGTGCACATATAGATGAAGTAAGCTGACAAGCACGCTAAGCACCCTTCACAGTAAGTGCTACAATCAGCCGTTTCCGCAAGCTCAAAGTGTTCATTTAGCCTATCTAATGTGTACTCAAATGTCTGACGGTCTATCTGCAAATTAATAGTGAATGATTAGACAAAGACAAATGCGTTCACAACCATTAACCCTTGCAGGGCAATCAGAAGTTCAGGTGTCCATCTCCGCAATTGCGAAGGTAGGAATTCCATGGCTACCTTACACTCACGTGTTGACCAGAAAGTCTTTACTCATTGTGGTAACAGGTGGTAAGCTATGTTGCCATTTACAAGCACTAACTATTAATACTCAATAAAGTAATACATAATATAAATCATGAATCATGAATATATGAAAACAATGAAGACTTGTGTGAACTTCTATGGCAATTGTTTCTCTATCTCAATAAAGGAAAATGTGTGTCATTGTGATAATGAATTAATAATGTTGTATTCATTGACACATCTATTAGGAAAATTGGGTAGCTAAGCATTCTATGATGATAATAACATATATATATAAGTATCTATATAAGTTATAAGTTCTTTGCATTTCAGGATAAGTAATGCACTTACATAAAAATTACTTATCATTAAAATTAGTTAGTAACAACCTAACATTAACAACCTTGTTTCACACAATTTACTCTGTTATCAAGGCTCAGTTCACAACGGTCGAATAATTTAGTTCAATGTAAGATACAAAGCTAGTATTTAATCCAAAAAGGGCAGTATATGTGAGAGATTTTACTGAACTTACTCTGCCTTCAAGTTCTGGTGGATATCTCGTCTGAAACTTCACTCCTGTTCCCTCTGAATAGTCCCTTTGAATGAAAACTTTTATTCCTTGTTGTGTAGGTGTATGCTGGCTTCCTGGAGTGTTAGGACCTGAAGGAATACGATTGTTTGCCATGGTCTTAGATATCAGAAAGTCTTGATACACTGTGGTCACTATTTCGAACTATGAAACCACTGATCACGTTTTCCACATTAAAACTAAGGAAATTGATAGATTATAAACTACTTCTCTACAAACTAGCACAGAAAACATTTAAATAATACAATAAAGATAAATTTCACTTTAGAGTACCCGCCACATAAGGTGGCAGTAGCCAAACTTGGAACTAAATTTGACGTTTCCGCCATTGCGTGTTATTTTGTATGAAAGGTAAATTTAGTATTACCAGCGTTGTGTTTTTTGCCCACTCTTTGTAATTTTTATGTTTGTTAAGGGTGATTATAATAAATTGATTTCTGGAGTTTCTTGTCAGTTCTTCTCCAAGGGTCTCCGCTGAACTTCTTCTTCTCAATCGTTACGCTCTTATCAGAGCGGTCGTGGTCTTCATGACGTGGCATCTTGAGCAGCCGAAATGGTTGGTGAACTAACCTCGGTAAAAATATGTAAAGACAATGCTCAGTGCCATGTTTGAAATAGTTTTTTTACATACATACATACACATCACGCCTGATTCCCTGTAGAGGGGTAGGCAGAGATCACGGATCCCCATTTGTCCCGATCCTGACAGACCACTTTCGCTTCATTGACATTCATACATTCTCTAATACACTCTCGGCGGTTATAGGTACTCCTAACGTCACCTTTTTTCAATATAGCGTCTATCTGACTGTTACATATATGTCTTATTAGGCCGGCCCCTACGTAACCGCCCTTCCACTTCACTCATATATATTCCTTTTGTCAATATATAGTTTTTTTAATTTGTACTTAGATCATAAAATAACTTTCAAAGAGAGCTTATGATAGGGCCTATTTGGAATAAAAATATTTTGACTTTTGACTTTGGTATATTAATTTGTTTTATTTGAGTTTATAGCTCTGCAACCAAAGATCGTTACAAATGAAACCTCAATATAATGTATCGAGCCGTATGGCACAGTGAGTGCTAGTTTTGGCGTGTTTACTGGCAACACTGGATTACGCGACTGTGGCGACGCCTCCAACTGCCACCTTATGTGGCGGGTACTCTACTGCTTCTTTCTGATGCATGCATTAGACTGACGTAACTAATATAAAAAAAATTACAACACTGATCGTTAAAGTGACTGACGTTAAGTGTTGTATGTTATCCAAGTTATTATCACGGAAAATAGTGATGTGTAATTTCTACATCAAGCAAACACTAAATGTTTTATATATTATAATTAAACAAAAAACAAACGCATTCACGACCATTAACCCTTGCAGGGTAGTCAGAGGTTCAGGTGTACATCTCCGCAATTGCGAAGGTAGTAATTCTATGGACACCTCGAACCCACGTGTTAACCAGATAGTTAGTACTCAATGTGACAGGTGGTCAGCCATGTCGCCATTTACAAGCACTAACTATTACCTGTTCGACGAACAGGTAGGTTTCCTTACGATGTTTTTCCTCACCGTATAATTCGATGCATTTCGTAAATGTGTTTTTATTACGAAAATGTACATAGAAATTCATTAAAATTCATTCAAAGTCAAAGTCAAGTGTTTTTATTCAACATAAGTACATGTACAGTACATTCATTGAAAGTCAAAACATTTGCCTGACACTGGTTGTCTCTTACATTGATATTCTACCGTTGGTTCGGAAGCCCTGGCTCGGAGAAGAACCAACAAGAAACTCCGGCTTTCAGGATTTTTTGCCCAGTGCCAGTTACAAAAAACAAATTATAAAGAAACATAATTTCCTATGCACATATATGTAGCTTAGATGCACTCATTGCCAACCCTGAGCATCGGCAAGGTAGTCCCCGACCGCGTAGTAAGCGCCCCGGACTAGTCGGCCTCTAACTATAGTCTTAAATTTAGGTAAGGGCAAACGCGTAATCCAGTCCGGTAAATGATTATAAAAACGCACGGAATTTCCAACAAACGATTTCTTGACCTTTTGAAGCCTCGAGGGCGCCACATACAGCTTATGTTTGTTCCTAGTATTAATTTTATGAACATCACAGTTTCTTCTAAAAATATTTATATTTTTATGTACATAAATGACACACTCATATATGTACTGAGCAACAACCGTCAAAATATCAATTTCTTTAAATTTTTCGCGAAGTGACTCTCTGGGGCCCATTCTGTAAATGCAGCGAACAGCCCTCTTCTGCAAAACGAATATTGTGTTTATGTCAGCAGCACAACCCCACAGCAAAATGCCATACGACATAATGCTATGAAAGTAGCTGAAATAAACAACCCTAGCCGTGTACTCGTCCGTATATTCCCTAATCCGTTTAACAGCATACGCCGCAGAACTAAGTTTTTTAGATAAAACCCGAATGTGGTCTTCCCACTGCAGTTTTGAATCTAAAGTTATCCCTAAGAAGACAGTAGTATTTATTTTATCTATTTTCTCATTATTTATTATTAGATTGGTTTCGACACTATTTACATTTGGCAAAGTAAATTTAATACATTTTGTTTTATTATTATTAAGAACTAAATTATTAAATTGAAACCATTGAACTACATCTTCTATCACCGAGTTTATTGTTTGCGACTCATCAATATTCCTGCTAATTTTAAAGATTAGGGATGTGTCATCAGCAAAAAGGACCATCCTGCACCTATCTCTAGTTACAAAAGGTAAGTCATTTATGTATACTAGGAAAAGAAACGGACCTAATATTGAGCCTTGAGGCACCCCCATCTGGACTGAACGACCCGATGACTGCTCCACACCAATAGTTACTTTCTGTACTCTATTACTTAAATATGATTTTATTACATTTAGTGAATTATTTTTAACTCCATAATACTCTAATTTTCTTATTATTATATCATGTCGGACACAATCGAACGCCTTAGAAAGGTCGCAGAAAATTCCAAATGCATCCTGCGACCGTTCCCAAGCATCAAAAATCCCTTTTATTAGTTCTACACCAGCATCAGTGGTGGACAAACCCTTTGTGAAGCCGACTTGTTTACAATATAGCAGTCCGTTCAAATTAAAATGGTACAACATCGGATTTAACAAGATTTTTTCGAATACTTTACTTAATGCTGGTAGCACGGATATTGGACGGTAATTTGATGGGTCCAAGGTACTACCAGACTTATATATCGGTGTTACTCTACTTAATTTCATTAAATCAGGGTATGAACCTGATTCTATTGAGGCATTAAAAACCGATGCCAGATAAGGTGCCAACAAGTCAATAATAAAACTAATTGTTTTGACCGAGTGTCCAAACAGATCCACAGTTTTTTTCTTACTAAAAGTTTTGAATGTTTTTATTATTTCTAATGGAGTTGTAGGCCTAAAACGGAACTCACCATCACAACACGGGGCCGACAACGCAAGCAGATTGCAAGCCTTTTCAGCGCAACTGTTTAGTGAGCTGGATGTCATCAAACGGAGGTTTCCAAAATATTCTTCAAAACATGAAGCAACATCTGCTTCGCCACATACAATTTTATTATTAAGTTTAAGCTTTAGATTATTTTGATTATAAGTTTTAACTCTACCTGTTTCAGATCTAATGACATCCCACGTTTCCTTGATTATATTTTTAGATTTGAGTATTTTATTCCTAATATACAGCGACTTAGCCTGGACACAAACGTTTTTGAATATCTTTGAATACAATTTTACATAGTCTCTAAAAGCTACACTAAAGTTTGTTGTTTTTGCTTCATACAATTGATACAATTTTGTCCTACTAACATGGATACCCGGTGTTGCCCAATCACTAAACTTTTTCCTTGAAGTTATATTGAAAGTTTTTGAAATAAAAACAGATTTATGTTCCCCATTAATTAGATCAATTTCCATTGGAACATGCTCAAGCGGGATTTGAACCCTGTACCCACTGATACAGAGCCAAGCCCCTAACAACTGAGCTGCGTCGAATTTTTAATTAAAATTATTATTAATTATAATTAAAATGAATCGTTAATCAAGGTTCTTTATATTAATTCTATTTACAACGAATGATATCGTAAAATAACTTTTAGGATACATGAATAATAATCTATACCAAATAATTTGTTCAATATGCTTTGCTGTAGAAGCGCCAATGATGACGAGAATTAAGATCCAGGTCCTAAGCCTCCTTAACAGAATAGGCATATTTCGCGATCTCTCAGTTCAATATCTAGCACTCATGATGAAAGTTATCCATTATTAAAATATAAAAATAGTACGAACTAACAAAAATTGTCCAAGACCATAGAGAGCTCATGGATTTCAAGGTCAGGTTAAAAATAAGTTAAGAAGAATACCCAAGATTTACCTACAATTTCAAGTCTGATGCTGAATCAAGTCGAGCTTGAAGAAAAAGTTACAGGCTAACGTTGAAATCAAATGATCCAACTGCCTGGTCATATGATTTGACAACAAAACGTATACTGGCTTCAAACGCCTATGGTGTACAACCTGAAGATATGTGCCGTCGCCACGATCGTAAGAACAGACGGTACATTAGAGTTTAAAATGCTTCTACTAAAATTCTTGACTATCAAGAAGTACAACGAAGATAGAGGTTATGTTGACAGAATGATGAGCTATTATAATATATTTGCACGCACTCGAAAATATATTGTCGGGTTTGTTTCTCACTTTTTTTACTTAGTTTCAACTTCAGCATGGATTGAATATAGGGAGGACTGGGTAAATGTAATAACAATATCTAGGTTTATTTTGACAATGGAAGTTCTGTTCAATTCTGAGATAGAGATTTAAGAAGGTCTACCATCGAGCTGTTTGGAAATATCTCCTCAAAAGCCTGTCTCACCGGCAAAGCCTGATCACTTGTTAGTTGTAAATCCTGCAAACCATCGTTGCACATTTCTTGGCTAGAAATACAACGGTGCCAGGCATCAATGTCATGATTTTTTTTTTGATTCTCCACATTATTACCTTGATTTTTTTTCAAAATAAAGTGTTTAATGTTTAACAGTTTTTTATTGATTTACCTACGGTTTTGGGTAGCTTTAGACTCAAGGTCTATTATTGATATTGTGGAAAACCATTTTTATATATTTTCCGACATCCTACTGCTCGTTATGATAATATGTATAATGTGCATGTGCTATGAATCTAAAATCATATTTATAAAAAATGTCTCTGACTGAGGAGGCTAAAGTTATATTGGGTAATAGATACCTATAATATGTATTTGCTCATTTGACTTCAAGGGACTCAAGACCATTACGATGCACACTAGTACACCAAAACTCAAGCAATAGCTTAATTTTTTTGTCATTTGGTATACTCTATCAGTACCTATTCCTACCCTTATTGATGAACGAAAACTTGAGTTGAAATATGTGAGTACGCATAATGAATACGACGTTTTCTAACATCATCTCTGCCTACCACGCAAAGGATAATGTTTATAATATATTTAAGTTGTTGGACCACTATAGTATGATGTAAGATAATTATGATTTATACTCACTGTGTACTCTTTTCAAAATAATAGTTTGTTGTTAGTTGACTAAAAGTGACAGGCTACACTTTTCCAAAACAAAAGTGATAGGACACAAACAAATCGAACGCAGCATACTAATCGAGGTGAAAGTCGCATTTGTGTCAGCCTTTTGGGTGAACGCGTGCTTGAAGAATCACAAGTATGAATATAAAATACATTTATATGTCGCCCTACTATCCTTTGAGAGGTGGACAGAAACTAAAAGCCAGAAATATCCGTTTTAGCGATTGGGGGCATGGTTTCACTGATATAGAAAATTGGTGACAAATTTCTAACCCATCGCTTCGTACAGATCGGTAAGAAAGGCAGCTAGTTAGCTTTCCAGTTATTTTCCAGCTAACACAAATAATTAGATTAACATCGCCTGAATTACCTCTGACGTCACTCAGAAAGTCGTGTATTGAGGTTCTGAAAACATCGAGACTGAGCAAAAATTCTGGGTAGACTGTGAAGTAAGGACAGACGTATATTACCAACATTAATAATATGTGTGGATGAAGTGGAAGGGCGGTTACGTAGGGGCCGGCCCAATAAGACATATGACAGTTAGATAGACGCCATATTGAAAAAGAGTGACGTTAGAAGTACCTATAACCGCCGAGTGTGTATGGGGAGGCGAACCAGTGTCAATGAAGCAAAAGTGGTTTGCTAAGATCGGGACAGATGGAGATCCGTAATCTCTCCCTATCCCTCTACAGGGAATCAGGCGTGAAGTGTATGTATATATTAAAAATAATGAGGGTAGAGCCTGAAAAGGGCTATACAAATGTAGTAAAAATGTATCATCGAATATATTTTTGCTTTATATTTGACATATAAAGAGTAATTGGAAATATATTTTCTACAATTTATGATGGTTTGCCTAGTGCATTACTAATTACATACATTCGTATAATCGCCTCGACGTTACTAACGGGATAGGAACATCGATCGTAAACTTGAAAGATCCTGATACTGTCTTTCCTCACTCATATCCATTAACCTTTATTTATATTCAGGTCTTCAAGATTTGTAAGGGATTCACGTTTTAAATTTATTTTTCAAGATAACAAGAAGAGAGTCGGGTCGCAAAAGTAATACTTTGTTTATGAAATAAACTTGATTAGTCTCGTTTTCTTGCAACGTTATACAGTATAAGCTATCTGACCAATTTCTAATACGTCCCAAAGCAGTCTAGGACTGGCAAACAGACCTAATATCTTTGGCACATAATATTAAAGAATAATATTAAATAAGCTAATTGATATGTAGATACTCGTATATATTCTACCTTTTATTAAGTGAGTAATAAAACAACAATTCCACAATTCATCTTAAACAGTCGAGCATCGCGCTTTATTTACAACAGTACAATAAATAATTACAACGTAACAATAAATAAATAAGTTAACAATGAGAGGTCCGTGGGTGCTTTGGTTCGGTGAGTTTACTTTTGCGACGCATACGCCATCTCGTGGGCGCTCCTGGCTTGGTAGGGGCCGTGGGAATCCCAGCCGGCGTGGTGGTCGACATGGTGTTCTACATGGTGCTGAGGGTAGTGGATCACCTCGTAGTTCACCACCTTGGGCTTGGTGAACTTGAAGATCACCATGGCTCCTGGGGGAATGGAGAGGATGTTATATGTTAGAAGAAAGGGTGATTGTTAATATTGCTTGATATTTCTAAGTTTTAACTCCAATTAGTATCCTTATTGCAGGTTAATTGTGACTACTTCAGAATGTATACTCACATATACACGCACGTTCATCTTATAATAATTTAAGCACACCTCATTTATGTAAGCATTTTTTTTGTGTTTCAGTAACTTTAAAACATTTTATCTATATCTTTTATCATTTATAATCTCTTACAATCCAAATGGTTTTTGTACTTAATTATTTATAACCCTTTTTTTTTATTGTCACCTATTTTTGCCGAAATGAATTATAATTTTATCTCTACATTTTCGCCTTTTCTTTTCAACTATAAGTAGATTTTTTATAAATCTGCTATCGTCTATTCAAAACAATATAGTTTGAATATATCATCACCTCATATAATGAGTTCTAAGTACCCATTTCTTAAACTTATATGACCACTATATATTTTATCAAAATTAAGTAATCAACTAATTTGGAGTGTTTTGAATATTCATGTAATTAAAAAGCACAATTTCTATTTCATCACCTTTAGGCAGTGCTTTTACAAAAAATTCCTTCTTTTATATTCCTTTACGAAAAAATCCTTCAATCGATAGTCCTTACATACAACATACCAGTTCCATTCTAAACCAAACCATTCAGAGCCATTGCTTACCAGACAGCACCAATGAGATGAGGCCGAGGGTCAGAGCCTTCCAGGTCTTGAGGGCGATCATGGCCAGTGCCAGCGGTACCAGGACGGAAGCCTTGAACTTCAGACCCAGCAGGAAGGGTAGAAGTACCTTCTTGATGAAGCCGTGCTCTGAAAGAATATAAACGTATAGTAAAATCGATTTCAACGTACTAAGAAACTTCATAACATACCGTAGTTTAGCAAAGGTCTTTTAGTTTCTAATAACGTGTTTCAATGGATAAATGGTCTAATAATTACGATGGATGTAGGGACTAACATGAGTTCATGGCAGTTCATAGAAAATAATATTTATCCAAAAATGCTGTACTGTGATTATATTAACGTTTTTTGTATTTATAAGGCATAAAATAATATTTTTCGTGAACTTACACGTTATTAGCTTCAATACTTTCGCAAAAACGCATCTCTTTCTTCAAATTGACTTTAGAATCTACTCGTAACTTTGCAAGCAAGATCTATTTACAATATGCTTTACATGGAAAAATTCAATTTGTTGAAACATTACGTAGATAAATAGATAAGAAATCTTTTTACTGTGCGTATATTCCTCTTCGAGAATTATTAATATTGTTCTCTTTATTTGGCAAAATTCTTATCTATTGATGCAAAAATAATATAGCTGTAATATCGTTGCTAAGCCTATTCAATAAATTGATCGTCGATATTTTAATTTGCATTAAATTCATAATAGAAAAGATTACCTCCAATAATGTATTACTTTTAATAAAGTAACAATTTGTTACGTAAATTATATTTTAATTTACAATAAACATTATAAATAAAATATTTGTATAGTGAAAACGTAATAGGCGTTTTTGTATTCGCCCTTTAAATATTATTGAGAGATGTGAGTATTGTCTAATTTAGAAACAAAGTTATAATTAATAACAGCTGCTTATTTACGGAGTAGAACGACAGGTGACCTATATCTATTTTCATCCCTACGTTAATTCCTATCACCGAATTATGTTATTTCATTTTGATAAAAGAGAAAATTGAGGTATTTTCTTAGTTATCACGGGGCAATGCAACAACAAACAGCTTAAATATTCGGACTCAATCGAAAAATTAAAAATAAAGTGTCCACTCACTGCTCTTAATCCTCAAAGGCTTGGGAAGCTTGATCTTCTTCTTTCTTCCTTCCACGACTTCTTCTTCTCCATCCAGCGGCATGTCCAGCTCAGAAGGTAAGTCCGTGAGAAGGGACCTCGGCACGTAGCCCGCTGCGGCACTCTTAGTCACCTCTTCTGGCACTCTCACCCTCAGCGTGTGAGTTTGAAGGAAGCTTTCGATCTTATCAAACATTCCGTACACTGGGTCCTTCGCTAGCCTCGGGTCCACATCCTCTGCTTCCATCTCAGCTGTTCTCACTATCGACAGGTCCTCTGTGATCTTGATCTCTTCATCATTTGCCACTTTGGAGATCCAGTCCATTGCTCTAGGCTTCACACAGGCTATGGAGTACTGGCTGAGGCAGTCATCGTAGATGTTCTTGACTAGGCTGGTAGCTGTGTACGTTTGGGCACTGGTGCAGGCTGCGAGAGCCAGGACAACGAGGAACTTTGCCATTTCGATGCAGACGGCAGAAGCGAGTGACTGCCGTCGATGTTCAACACACAATGTATGCCAGGAAAGTACGGGACTAGTCTTATATACTAGCATTAATACGTGAGGTGCGAGTGGAATGCACGGGGTCCTTTCGGCGCAAGTGACGAGGCCTGCGTTAAATTCTAATTGTGACGCGGATGGCGATTGGAAAACTGGCCATTGGAAACGCGGCTCGCTACTTCCTGAATGAACTTTAATTTATGCATTTTCGATTAGGCTGAAGGTTAGGAAAGTGTTTAATTGTAAGCGCTTATGGGAAGAGGGATCCGGATTTGACACACTTATTAACGATTATTGTGTCCTGTATAACCAAAGTTTTTTCGACACTTTAACTGGCTTTGTAGTCATACTAACTTGGGATTGATAATATGATTGAATTGAATGAATGATAAATGACCCGTGACCATGGCATTGCCACAAAGTTAGCGAGTCGCGTAACAAATGTACTATTTTGTTTATAAAAAGGGGTAAGTCCTGTTTTTATTTAAAAATACAACAATCTATATTTTATGGATATTTATGCTTGATTATTTTTATCCTGTTTAAATTTGTTACATCTGAGATTCAAATTTCTTTTCATTCAATCATGTCGTAAGATGTTATTAAATAAAATGGAGTTAGATAATTGTTAAATTATAGCCAAGTTATTGATTCGTCATATTCCCTAATAATATGTAATGTAATCATAACCCTATAATGTTAAAGATGTTGTGTTTTTGGGGATCTGTCCAACTCGAAACGAACTTCATAACGTGCAAAAAGTAAATTTACTAAAGATATAAAATATTGCAAATATTAAGTAGTCATGTTTTTGTAACATGAATGCTAAGTGATCTTGGATTTTATAACTATGTTACCAACTGCCTTAGCTTTGGCTAAGAAAAATTCAATATATTTATTTTCTTCGTGCATAGCGAAATGAGTGTTTTTAATAATAAAATAAATATATTTGCACCGATTTATAAACCAATTTATTTCACACATTGGTTAATAGTCTTTGTCGTTTCGCCTTAGGTAATGCATATTATCTGTGTCTTAGACAAAAAATAATGTGAATTACCTTTATTTGTTTTGCATCAACAACTTAAAAGTTTACATTCACCCAGGATCGTTCATGATGAGAAAGATGAACCGAAGAAAAAGTTCCAAAGAACCTTGTACAACATTTAGTCTGTCGTTAGGAACAAAAATGTAAGAAAGTTATGCCTACTTTGTAGGAAAGTTTCTTTACTTTTTGGAGATCCTGGTCTCTTAACTTTTATAATACATCAGGAAGTATACGTTTACATTCTATTCAAGTACATATAGTTCGGAGCTGGACTTTACACCCATAGTGTTTCCAGTATATAATGAGGTAGATATCAATGAAGTTAAAGTGGTATGTCAAAAGACAGAAAAATGAGGATCCGTGATCTCTGCCTAGCCCTTTCAAGGCTCGATGTATCGAAACAAAGTTAGTGTTACATAACCCAGCATTTCTTTCCCATTCGAATGCACTGCACAGTGACCGAGTGAAAGATGCGTGGGGCGGATGCGTCAGCCGTGACTTGAGTGCTCAACTGCTGTCCTAGTAGATTAAGTGTGGTGTTCGGAACAGGCTAACTACTTTTAATAATATATAGAATATACATGCTTTTCTACGGACAAATTTGATGTAATTATTATAACACTTTCGAAAATATTTTATGTATCTGCGGAACTAGCGAGGTTCTCATAATATATCTAGAATAAAAGGTGCTTTTTAACTATGTCAATACAGCTTATATTCCTTGAATTTTTCAAAGCTATAGATTATACTGTGTTAACACTGTAACCAATGGCTTGTTGTTATCGATACACATTATATCGGTAATCTGGTGATGACAGTAAGGTATTGTCATTAATTTGTGACAAGTAAAACATGGTGTACAACTTTTTGTATAGAATGTAGCTAGCTGAATTTCTCCGTGATACAGTACCTAATTATATATAAATAAATAAATTTAAAGATGGATGTGCTCGCATTATCGTAATAAAATTCGTATATATTTAGAATAAATCTCAAAAACATATAGTATCCGTATAGCATAGTGAAACCGGACTCTCAAATATCACCGATCGGATATCAAATGTGTAACTCATAGTCTAGTGTATCGTTGCTATTGTGGGTTAATGTCGGCACTTTAAAACTAGGTAACCAACCTCTTTAGTCGAAGGCATTTTGAGACAATCATACTAATTAAACTATACCTAGACTATATTTATTTATTTTTTTCGTAATAACAACACATTTACGAAATGGATAGATTTATGCGGTGAGGGAAAACATCGTGAGGAAACCTACCTATTCCCCGAACAGGTAATAGTTAGTGCTTGTAAATGGTGACATGGCTTACTGTCACATTGAGTACTTACTATCTGGTTAACACATGGGTTTGAGGTGTCCATAGAATTACTACCTTCGCATTTGTGGATATGGACATCTGAACCTCTGACTATCCCGCAAGGGGTACTGACTGCGTTTGTCTTTTTGTTTAGACTAGATCTAATTCTTGTTAGTTATGTCTAGGCTTACTTTAGGTGTTCTAGGTACGTTTATCTAATACCTTTACATAATTGGGGTCTATAGCTAAAAAAATGAGTTTTCTTAGAAATACCAATAAGCGAAAGCATAATTATGTTAATTTGTATTGGATTGACTTTACATACCCATACAGTTCATTAACTATCACGCTACAGAAGTCGTAAAGATTAAACTTTTAATAGCCTATGCCAAATATATAGGTTTATTTAAGCCCATCTGTAGTGCAGAAACAAGTCATATGAAAATGTGTATTATTTGTGATAGGTCAGCATCTGTAATATCTGTAAGGTCTTTGATGAGTTAAGGTTAAGGCTTTGGACCAAATGTAGAGTCATACATTTAAGTGCTAAGCAGCGTTTCGTTATATAAAGTATACTATGTCGACTCTTATTGTATGTAGAGTCTGTAGGATATGTGTCAGTGTGTTTTTTTTCTATTTCAGACGGAACATTCACAACATACATTGAATTTCCTGCAAGAGCAAACTGTAATATTGCGTATATTATTTATATAAGATAAACATTTTCAGCATTTGTAAAAACAGAAAAAGTCTTTCATCTGGTCAAACGTGACTTAGAGGTAATTCGCGAATAAAAAATGATACAAAATATGAAGTTTAGTACATGTACGTAAGTAAAACCATTCTATCTAAACTCCTTGCTACCTACATTGTCACTTTTAAAACAGCTGATTTAATTTTACCTTCTAACTAGTGGTGCAGGAATTCAGGACGATTTCGCTTGCCCATGCCGGCTGAATAACAAAGAGCCGTGGGCTGCGCTGGGCTGATTCCGTTTACATTGCCTGACGTATGTTAATCTGACAGTAAGCTCATTTTCCCGAATAACTTATACATGGTATTACAAAAAGAATCTATAAAGCCAAAGTGGAAGGTAGAGTTGGACGTTTCCCGCGTAGAACTTATACAGATCAAATTGGAGACATTCTTCTCAAGGCGGGTGTACGTAGTGAAGAACAGTAGAGCATGTATGATAAGGTTAGGTGTGAGTGAAGCAAGATAGATTTGTCAGGATCGTTCCAAGTGACGATAGTCTCTGCATATCCCGTTGGGGACGTATAGGCGAGACTATATATTTATGTATGGATTCACATAAATATTTGACTACTTTATTCTCAATATTTGACGACCTCCGCGACACCAACGGTTAACAACCTGAACGATAATCGAAAGGAGAGAGGAAGTTCAATTCCTGGTGGAGGCAGAGTTCAGAACTACGCTTTTCGTATGCATTCCAGTCTGGTCGTTGATCATATATGTTTGTGTGTATTTATTAAATTACAATAAGTATATATTTCTAAAATACACGTGAACTAGTAACTTTAACAAGCCTAAATGTAGCGTACCAAGTGGCTAGTTTAATTGGTGTAATAGGGTCCCAAATATTATATTATTATCATTATACATGACCGGTATTCTGTTTAGGATAGGTAGATGACTGCCTTTCTATTTTATATTCCTGTGTAATTGGTGTATTCTTACTTTTTTAGATTGTTAGCACTCAGCGTGAAGTAGTGTTTTGGGTGTTCGTAAATTGTTATTGAATCCTGGCAATTTTCAACAAAAGGAGTACTTAGGTATATGTATGCTAAATGTGTATACTTCAGCACCTAAGTCTACTAATGCGTCTTACACAATCATTGTTCAATATCACTTTAAAAGTGAATAGTTTCGCAATTTTTAGGTGAAATTTGACATTTGTTAATCCACTACCAAATTCACATTATTACTGAAGTTATATTGAACTACGATTATTCTAAAACGCTTTTGTAGACTTGGACTTTTAGGACTTGAACATTGTCTGGACTTTTAAGAGTCCAGTGCTTGTGTGTAGTAATCCAGCGATAGACATATCTCTTATCAGTTGTTAATAACTATCTGGTGAAACTTGCAAATATATTCTTAGTAATCGTCATCACTCAAATCCTTGACTACGTCGTAAGGGTAAATAAAAAAATAACATAGAAACACAACACTTTATTAAAACTACCAAATAAATTATTAACACCTAAGTCACTAGCACTAACGTAACAACTGCCTTAAGTAATGGTATATTTTAATACCTATTTAATGATAAAAAATAGAAAAATAACATAACATGGCGGTATATAACCAAATTAAGTTTTTGAGCAATGTTTAAAAGTTACATTTAATCTATAAATTGTATATGTAAGTAGTAAGAATTTTAAATCGTATTAAAATATTATGAAGAATAAATTAAAGTGATAGTTCAAAACTCAAAATATGTCCTGATGCACAGTTTAGTTGAGAGTTTTGTTAATACACGGAAAGTCTAGTTTAATAGTTAGTTTACCTGTATATAATAAAATTGTATACATTTCTTTATTACGACTTCATTCACTTACGATTTACATAAATTAATTAAAAGTTTAATAATTATGTAACAAATTTACTAAGGCTCTCTTCAAGTTACCATTTTAAATGTAAACGTATTTTACAATTACAAATCGGCTATATTAGTTTACAATAGACATGACATAATGTAATTAAATACAAAAAACAGTTACACAAAACTATTAAAATGAAAAAGTCAAAAAGAGCCTTCTTTAAAACTAGGATATAATTAATTCACTAAGTTCTTTTACATTTTTACTAAATATACGTTTTGGATGTCGCTGTATAATCGACCAAATAAAAAGAAATAAAAAAAACCCCCAGGCAAGTGTCAATTTTTATCAACAGTCCATATGCTTAATATTACTTACTATTTCTTTATTATAGATTAAGAAAAAGTGAGCAATATGACAAGGATAAAAACTTGAACTGTTTGAATCGGGGGTATTGTATAAAAGAATTGTGAAAAACTTTTATAAGTTATACAAATAGAATAATTCTAATCTAATCGAAGATATGCATTTAATGTGTAATTGGTATATTTAATATAATAAGTAAAATGCCAATATACTCAATATATAATATTGAATTATATCTTCGTCATAGTATTACACAAGTTTTCATCTTAGGAAGTAAATGCACATTCGAATACTTTAAGTGTACATACTACAATTGACAATATTATACAAAAAGTGAAGATGTGAAAATTATTTTCAGGCTATGATGACTTTATGGGATGTCAGGTTGTTAGCCCATCGTTCAAAAGAGATTCCATCTACCCTTATAAAAAAGTTAGTAGTACTACTTACATCCCAGACTAGCACGAGTCCATTATGTAATTATAAGAACCTAAGTAGGTATATTCACGTCGGTCCATCCCTTTTGGGGTGAACTAAACCTCGGCGTAACTTTACCTCCATGGCCACTTTAAAATATTGATATGTAATATATAGTTATGTATGACTATTAAGATAAAGTATAGGTGATGCAGAAGGGCGGTTACGTAGGGACTGCCCCAATGATATATGACAGTCAGATATACGACAAAAGAGTGACGTTTGAAGTACATATGTATAACCACCGACTATCTATGAGGTGTGTAGATGTCAGGATCGAGACAAATAGACATCCCAGCTCTACCTATCCCTTTATAGGGAAACAGATGCAATATGTATTTATATATGTATATAAAAAACATTACATACACCATATACACCAGTCTCTAAGCCACTTGTCACTGTCTGTCTGTCACTGTCTGTCACTGTGACTCTAAGTCACTGTCTATACCCGTGCTAGTCTGGTCCATGATGACGTCATCTATCCAAACTTGAGCTTGCAGTTAGGGTAGGTGTTGGAACAGTCATTCTTCTCCTGTCCATCCCTAGCTGCTTGCACGTAGCGGTAGTACTTCGCTGCTGCCTTACTGTCGCCAGGGGGCAGCAATTCCGATGAGTCCCTGGAACAGAGAACCGAAGTATACTACGCGAACTTTACTCTAGATTTGTCCGTTCTAAATGGACAGAATCGTAGACAAAAGACAGACACGTTCACGACAATTTGCCCTTAAGTTAGAGGTGCAGGTGTCCATCTCCGCAATTGTGAAGGTAGTAATTCTATGGCTTTAATAATAATATGGCTTTTATAATTT
This sequence comes from Leucoptera coffeella, assembly GCA_030578115.1. NCBI lineage: Eukaryota > Metazoa > Arthropoda > Insecta > Lepidoptera > Lyonetiidae > Leucoptera > Leucoptera coffeella. Next base: position 97,219 of record JAMBLF010001109.1, read on the forward strand.
ACGTGTTGGACTTGGACAGATAGGCAGTACTCAATGTGACAGGTGGTGATCCATGTCGTCATTTATAAGTACTGGCTATTATGTGTTGTAAATGTACATAGAAATTCATTGAACTTAATTTCCATTGCTCAAGCGGGATTTGAACCCTAATAAATAATAATATTTGTATATTTTCATAAAAAAAATATAGTAACAGTGAGGAATACATATACTCATTTTCATTTAAGGATAGGGCAAACGAACTTTTCTTTATTCTCCTTCAGATATCACTGCCATAGTAGCAATGAACTTCAAAGGTTACTAATCCTTCGTAACAATAACAAGAGGTGACAAAGCGGCAGAACAACCACAATTTACTATAGCAACAGACCGTGTAACGAGACAACAGATTCACTTTCGAAATTCTTACCGACAAATCGGTGCATAGTTTTACTAACCGTATTTCGAAGTAAAAACATCTCTTCTATTCACTATGACCTGTGCTAACTAGCTGCCGTTCTTTCCGGCATATCGTAAGAGACGAATAAGGGACTAAAGATATATAGAATTTATTGGGCGATGGGTTAGAGTATGTATAATTAATGTTCTATGTGACATCAGAACCTCAATATTCACGCTAAAAAGTGACCTTCGTGATATTATCATCTTTAAGATGCTGTCTACCCCGACAGGAATTAAAGGATGTGAATGCATATGCATGTATTAATAGAGAAAAAGAAAAGAAGATGTAGTGACTAAGATTGAAAAGTGCATGCTTCGATGGTTTGGACATGTTATGCGGATGAATGATAGCAGATTGACAGAAGGAATATATGGAAGTAGAAGAGCGGTTATGGACCAGCCCAATAACCCATATTATCAGATAGACGCTATATTGAAAAAGAGTGACGTGAGAAGTATCTATAACCGCCGAGCGTGTCTCAGGTGTATGAGTGTCAATGAAGCGAAAGTGGTTTATCAGGATCGGGACAGATAGGGATCCGTGATCTCTACCTACAGGGAATCAGGCGTGATGTGTACGTATGTATTTATTGATTTACCGAGTATGCGACTTAAACCTCTTAAAAATGCCACTAAAAGAAGGTAGTTTATAGTTTATATTGATTTCAAATCAGTCAGAATGCGACACCCTAATTTTCTCATACCATCTGTATTACATAAGACGCCTATATTGGTAGCCTAAACATAAGTATACCCCAAACCATAGGCCTCGCAATTTCGGTTCCCTCCTACAACTTAGTAGAAACAGAGTAATAGAAACTTCTCCGAAATAATCTATGATCTCTACCACTTTATATATGGATACACCCGTGAAGCCAATCAATTCAATTAGTCAATTATTCCAATTAATTCAATTGCCCTCCAATGGTTCCAACATAAGACCAGCGTTGCGTTTGCTAACAAACGCAACATACCCAGCTGAGTTGGTACCCTTTTGCTGCGACGATAACATGCACTAGTTTTATCCCCTAGTTTGTAAGTTTTAATTGTAAACGTTTTGTATGTTTGTGTATGTTTTTGTAGCTGTGAATAAATGCTTTTATTATTATTACTAGTGACCCGCTCCGGCTTTGCACGGGGATAAAATATATAGCCTACTCCACTATTTAATGGTCTTATTATACATACAAACCTTCATTTTGAATCACTCTATCTATTGAAAAATACTGCATCAAAATCCGTTGCATAGTTTCAAAGATTTAAGCATACAAAGGGACATAGGGGCAGAGAAAGCGACTTTGTTTTATACTATGTAGTGATTATACACTTACTTGCTCAACTCATTCGAGACTAGATTGCTGTATGGTGTATGTTTGAAGGGGTCCTTGTACAGCTCGCAAACCGCCCGTTCCTTGCAAGCCGTTTCGTGGGCTCCCAAAGGACTCAGAATGCTGTCGACCTTCTCCAACAAGGGGCCGTAGAACTTCTCGGCAGCTATGGTTTCCTGGTAATTGAAAAGGTGAGTGAGTGAAATGAAATGTTTTTTTTTAATGTGAGGATCATAAATCTCGATTGTTGAAATTAAAAAAAAACATTTTCACATTAAAATTAGCATGAATTGATCTTAAAAATAAAAAGGAAATCTAATTAAATGAGTAGCATTTCAACGTATTCGGGGACTTGTGTAAGAGTAAGCAGCTACCTTTAAAGTCGTATTAAAGTCTACAGTAGCAATGTTATATTACATTGATTACATAATTTTCCTTTGTAAGTAGTTGGTAGGGTTTTTTAGTTAGTTTCTTAGTGTTTTCTCTTAGTAACGTGTTATTAACTAGTGTAAACTTCCAGGTTATGTTAGGTTTCATTAAACTCACTCTACCCTAAAGATATATACATACTCATTCACATTCTTTAATCCCTTTCGGGGACAGAACCTTGGAACATGAAAACATCTGTTAGGGCACTTATATAAAGGTAAGAACATTCAAGATCGTCTATTACGGTAGTTAGAACTACCCAAACCTCTCACAAATCTAACAAGCTTTGAACTATCTTTCTCCTTGCACAATAACCAGTAATCTACCCTCTGTGGGCTGCCAGCTGAAAATCGGCGGCTCTGTGGAGCCTTAAGTGCCGTAAAGACTACCGCCGAGCTGGACACCTTTTGAGATTACCACAACTAGCTGTGTAATCCATATTTGAAATGTAATTTAATTGAATGAAATGTAATTTTATGTGTTGTGTATTATGTAATCCAATTATTGTCCTTGAATTTTATTGTAAATGTTCAATATTGTATGTGGATGTCTCAATAAAGATATCATTATTAGCTCACCGGATCCTGTGCAGCCAGGATCTGCTGCTGCTGCTTGACCAGCTGCGTCTCGGTCTTGATGCGGCTGTTCTCGGCCAGCTTCGCGGAAGACACCCTCAGGATCTCGTCCCTCACTGGTGAAGGAGGGGCCCTGGCTGCCAGCGCCGCTGCACGGATCTGGGGAGAGTGAGTCGTGATGAATAGGTCCAGGAGTTGAGTGGAATGTAACAATGGTTCGTTTTTGGCATCTCACAAAAGGTAGGGTTTATTCAGGTAGAGTTTTTGTAAGGAAGGTATTTTTATGGTATTCCTTAATTTAATGTTCATTTCTAAATTTATACGTTTTGTGATAATTCATCATCATAGTGCGCTCGGCCGCGAACACGTTCGGTTCGCTGCTCGGTCGTTATTAAAATATAAAAAATGGAAGTTAATACATTGAAGTGTTCAAATTGTAATATAGTAATATGTGAAATTTTGGCTTTTATACAAAATAAAATTGATGTTATGGATAACGACAGCATCATTAGAATTTGTGACTCCTCGTTTTCTGGGGAAGAAGTGGAATCCGCAAAAACACTGCTATTTTCTTCGATCTCCACGAGTCGAAGAAAAATATCAAGGCGCAAGGATGGAAAGAAGATGAAGGATTTAGAGGACATCATTTCGGTGCTAAAAGTGACTAATCCTGAGGACACACCTATCTTTGTTGCAAGGGATCTTCAAAAGCTGCCGCCAGTACATTTCGACCATATTGATTGTACGAAGCTTTTGAAAGATTTAGTGTTATTGAAAAATGAAATAAATAACATTAAAACATCATATACAACAACCGATCAATTTGAAGAATTGAAGTCGGTAGTTAAAAATTTGCAACCGTCACAGACACCGTTTCGGTTATTGTCGAGCGAGAATGTAAATTCTAAGCGAGGAGGAGGGTATTCCTTAGACAGTGGGCCGATTGGCTTAATGACTCATATACCTCAAGAGTCGTGTTGCGATGACAGCCATGGCAACGTACCGAACTATCGCCCTCTCGCTCATACCTCAGAAGATAATAATATACATCTGTCGCACGTTCAGGGTAATTCCACGATAGTCGAACAAGACAATTTATCGAATGTACGCCCGACGGTAGCCGATGTTGTTAAAAAAGGAACTTTGTTACAACACAATAAGGAGGAAAAAGGTGAATGGACATTGGTGTCTAAGAAGAAATCTAAAAACCGTTTTGTCGGTATTTTGGGAAAAGCAAAGACTGACGATTCAATTAAATTTAAAGCAGCAGAAATAAAGATTCCTTTATTTATCTCAAATGTAGATAAAAATACGTCCGAGGAAGATATCGCCAGCTATATTAGTTCTAAAACAGGCGATCACATTTCACTTGAAAAAATTAATATGAAATTGGATAAACCATACAATGCTTTCAAATTGTTGGTATCAAAGCATAAATTATCCGTTTACTTGGATAGTATGTTATGGCCGGATGGTATTAAATTTAGGCGTTTTATACCATTCTATAAAAGAAAAGAAATTGATAGCGTCAAAACGCAATCGATATCCAATATAAATACTACATAATAGAAATGGCTCAAATAAAAAATACCAGCACTACTACATTAACTACGTTTAACTGTAAGTCCATAAAATCTTCTATGGAATGTATACGAAAATTATGTGTTACATCTGACATTATTTGTCTTCAAGAGACATGGTTATTACCACACGATATGACACTGCTAAATGAAATTCACCAAGATTTTGGATGTACGGGTGTGTCGGCGGTGGATACGGCGGCTGGCTTACTGCGTGGCAGGCCCTACGGCGGGGTCGCTGTACTGTGGCGTAAACAACTATTCACAGACGTATCGGTGATAAAGTGCAATAGTTCTCGTATCTGTGCTATTAAGGTGAATACAAATGTAAGTGCGTTTATAATATGTTGTGTATACATGCCGGTCGATACTCAAGATAATTTAATGGAATTTACCGAGTGTTTAGGAGAAATAAGTGCCATTGTGGAGGATTGCAGTGTGGAAAGCGTTTTTATACTAGGAGATTTTAATGCGCAACCGGGTCAACGCTTTGGTAAGGAATTATTTAATTATTGTTCAGACCAACAGTGGAAGTGTGCGGATGTAGAAAAATTAGGCGTAAATTCACAAACCTTTACGTTTATAAGTGATGCACACAATTGTCAAAGATGGTTGGATCATTGTGTTGTCACAGAAATTGCATTCCAATCTATAAAAAATGTTTTTGTGACTGAAGATGTTTTTTCATCCGACCACTTTCCACTAAACATTGTATGTGATCTCTCTGTTGTACGATCTAAATCTAGTACAGAGTGTAGGGAAAATAATAAAGTAATATGGGGCTCAAGGCAGCCAATTCAAATTGATTTGTATCATCAGTTATGCAATTCTAGACTTAGAAACATAGATTTTCCAAAAGAATTTTATTTATGTAGTGACAAAAAATGTAATAAATTAGAACATCGTTTAGTTATAGATAAATTATACAAAAACATTGTAAATATTTTAAGGGAATCGGCTATTGAAAGTTATGAGAGTCGTTCTTGTTCTAAAGGTAGACGTATTGTAGGGTGGAACAAACACGTACAGGAAGCACACAGGCTGGCAAGGTTGGATTTTGTCAGCTGGGACCTGCATGGAAGACCTTCCAGCGGTAACTTATTTGAACTTATGAAAAGAAGTCGGGCTATCTTTAAAGGTAAATTGAAATGGTGCTTAAAAAATCAGGAGCAAATAAAAATGGATATCCTGGCAACTGAGTATAAGAATAAAAATTTTAGTAAGTTTTGGAAAGAGACTAGTAAGCTTAATACAAGACCTGGCCTGCCTGTGAACGTTGATGGTGTAAGTCAGCCAAAGAGTATTGCCAACATTTTCAGTGAACGTTTTTCAGTTCAGCCGCTGTTGTGCAAGGGGTTGGATGACGGGAAGGTGCTCGAGGGCGGAGCATCTGATGTAACTTTTATTTCTGCAGGTGAAGTGCGCAGGATTGTTAAGGGCATGAAACGTGGGAAATCGCCAGGGCACGATGGGCTCAGTATAGAGCATATCTTACATGCAGGTGTTCGCCTCCCTCGAGTGCTTTCTATGTTATATACATTTTGTTTATCTCACTCGTATCTGCCTGAGGACTTCATGAAAACCGTGGTCGTACCCGTGGTTAAAAACAAAACAGGAGACATATCAGATAAAAATAATTACAGACCGATATCGCTTGCTACAATCATAGCTAAAATATTTGACGGTTTGCTTGAGAAACAGTTAGATAAATACCTACACCTTCATGATGCGCAGTTTGGTTTCAGGCCAAATTTATCTACTGAAAGCGCTATACTGAGTCTCAAGCATACCGTGAAGTATTATACGGATAGAAACACCCCAGTATATGCGTGTTTCTTAGATTTGTCAAAAGCTTTCGACCTAGTCTCGTATCCAAGGTTATGGGAGAAGCTTAAAAACATTAACCTACCTTTCGAGTTTCTTGAAGTCTTTAGGTACTGGTATGAAAACCAGACAAATCAAGTAAGATGGGGTAATAAGCTATCAGATCCGTACAAGTTGCAATGTGGAGTGCGACAAGGCGGTCTTAGTTCACCAAAGCTTTTTAATCTCTACATGGATGACTTGATAGGTGAACTCAGTAGCATGCATGCTGGTTGTTCTGTAGACGGTGTTAATGTCAATAATATTAGTTACGCAGATGACATGGTGCTGCTGAGTCCATCTGTCAACGCATTACGTCGATTATTACAGGTATGTGAAAGTTATGCTGAAAGTCATGGGCTCCGCTATAATACGGAAAAGTCAAATTTCATGGTTTTCTCTAGTAAGGGCAAGACTTCTGAATACGTTCCACCCATTAAACTTTGTACATATGAACTTGATAGAGTTAATCAGTTTAAATATCTAGGACATATTGTGACTAGTGATTTAAAAGATGATAGGGATATGGAAAGGGAGCGTAGAGCTTTGGCGATGAGGGGTAACATGCTGGTCCGTAGATTCGCTCGTAGCAGCGAACAGGTGAAAATAGCCCTCTTTAAGGCCTTCTGCCAGTCATTTTACGCCAGTAGTCTTTGGATAGCATATGCTCAAAAATCTTTCAATGCTCTGCGTATCCAATATAATAATATTTTCAGAATGCTGTTGGGTCTGCCGCGTTTTTGTAGCGCGTCGTCCATGTTTGCAGAGTATCGCACAAATGACTTTTATGCGATAATTCGTAAAAAAGTAGCGTCAATAATGGACAGAATCAGGTGGAGCTCCAACGGCATTCTGGAAATAATAAGCCACAAGGTCGACTCGCCTGTGCTCGCACATTGGGTAGAAGTGCAAACCCAGTACCACTCGCCAGATGTTCGAGTACAGAATAGAATATAAGTACTAACACATAGACAGTAAGTAATACTAACATTTTGTATTGTATTATTATTATTAATTTCAATTTTATTTATCATTATCATTTTTTCTAATGTATGGATCTTTTGTTGTCCGAAATAAATGTTTATTATTATTATTATTATAATTGTCCCAAAAAAGACTTTATTTGAGGTTAGGTTCTCTTGACCATTTTTACTTCTCTTGACCTATTACACATAAATTATTTATTATTATTTCAGTTCATTCTCTTATCAGCTTCTACTTACTCGTATCTTTTTTATATAAAACCACTACTAAGCTGAGAATACCCATTCTCAAGACCTAATTTTAAATTCTGTAAGATTTTCTTACCAGGGCTTCTTTTTCAGGGTCCATTTGAGGTAGTTTTTTGTTTTTATTAAAAGGATTTGGTCCGGCGCCACTTGGTCTGAAACAATATTATTATTAGTATCATATATATCAGTTTAGTATAGTTTTTGTAGTTCATTGTGCTATATTATTTCTCTAGACATGAGAGAAAGAAAAAATAGACTTATGATCTAAATAAACGTCACTTCGTGTCATTCCAGTCCCTTATTCACCACTTACGACAGAAATACGAACGACGAAGATAATAAAACTAGTTATATTAGATTAGTAAAAGAAGTTCAGGGATTATGTCTCCTCACCTTCCCTGTTGGAATGGTGGTCTCTTTTGCTGGTAGGCCACATTCGGCTGGTTGCCCGTTGGACTGCCGTACTCTCCTACGTTTTGGGATGGACCTGAAATTGGAAACATATACACTAGTATAATATGCATATAATATTATATGCTCCTCAGCGCTCAAGGATTATAAAAAGAAGTAAGTCTTGAGTTATGTAGAACAAACATTAACTGTTGCAGTGTATACTGAGATAATAATTCTATGTGTTAATCAGATAGTCAGTATTCAATGTGACAGGTGGTAAGCCATGTCACCATTTACAAGCCTTGACTATTTGCCTATTCCGTGCAATGAGTAGGTTTTCTTACGAGTTCTTCTTTCACCTTGAGCTAACTTGAATTTAAATATAATGCTAGTTATCTGTGTTGTTCGTAGTAGTCACCGAAAGAACTTGTTTATGTAATTTTTTACAATTCTGTTTTAGACACACAGCCTTTGTCTACCCTTTTCATAAATTTACATAAATACATAATATCACGTCGATTTCCCTGTAGAGGGATATAGCAGATCACGGATCCCCGTCTGCCCCGATCCTGATAAACCATTTCCGCTTCATTGACAATAAAGATATATACAATCGGTGGTTACAGGTACTACGTCGTAAATTTATGTAAATATTAATAAATTATGTTTACATTCAAGTAGAATGTTTGAGAAGTTTCATTATAATATCAATATCACATAATTTGTAAATATATTACCCATGGGCGTTCCAAGGCCCCACGCGTTGATGTCTTCTCCATCCTTGACGTGTGGCTTGAAGTTGGCTATGGCGTTCCTGTGGATGTCTCCGGATAGGTACCTGAAAAGAAATAGATTATTTAGTTTATAGCTTTACTTTACTAAGTAGTCTTAGGGTCGATTCACATGTAATGAAGAATCCGTTGCGTATTGTCTATCACATAATGCTAGAACAGACAAATGTATAGAAAAAACACTCGATCTTTCACAGTCAATCGGAGATACAGTAGTACGTCGAGCGTACATTCGAAACAATTTCTATTAGATGTGAATCAACCCTTAAGTTTTTTTTTAATAATCAATGGTTAATATTTGTATTGTCAATGTAGGTTATTAGCATATACTTTCTTGTCCTTTGATCACTTTCGGTTTGGACAGAACTTCGGAGACACGGTAATATCTCCTAAGTCACTTTATAACATGAATATTAGGGTTAAAAAGGGCAACTAGTTAGCATTGTTTCGTCCTAGATAGCGCGAGAGCGTTATTTATGTAAAACAAACTAGGCTTTGAAAGATATGAAATAAAAATCTTTTTATTCAACAGAAGGATAATGAAATCACTTATTGTAAGTAGCATGAACTAAATTTAAAAAACATATCTAGATTAATTAAACTAATGGCATTTCGTAAAAAATACTCTGGAGAGAATAAATACCAAGAAACTCTACAGACAATGTCGCTGCTTTAAAACTAAACTGAAGAAACTCGATTTTATTCATATGAACATTTTATCTCAAAAAGATTAAATAATAAGTACATAAAACATATTGAAGGTATAAAAAGATAAAAAATTTATCATTTTTTTAAATTATATGCAATTTAATGTCAAAAATATATCAACTATATTATAAAACAACGTTTTTTGCAAAATAGTGTTTTTTGAGTTTCTTCAGTTTAGTTTTAAAGCAGCGATGTCTGCATTAATTTTTATTAATATTCATTAGAACCTGATCAAAGCTTTATGATCATGATCTGATTATATTAATAAGATGCAATTTGCGATACAGCATTTGTTACTAAGTTAATTGCAATGTAATGTTACTTTTAATATCTCTGTAAAAACCAAACCCGCATTAAATTTATTGCATATTATGTTACGAGTAATACGCACGGTATAAAATGAATTACATATATATCGTACCCAGCTAAGTTGGAACCTTTTTGCTGCACAAGCTATTTTGCAAGCTATGCCCCTAGTTCGTAAGTTTAACACGTATTGTATTGTGTATGTGGTTGTGATCAGTTTATTGCTATAACTATTATTATACTATTCAATTATTTCCTCATATTCGGGATTTTAGGGTATCCATAATCTCTGCCTATCACAGTGAAACTGGTGTGATATGTTATATTATATACTTACTCGCTTCCCAACCCTGGTCCAGATAGCTCCCAGTCTTGTGGGTAATGCTCGAACGTGGGACTCTGGTCGTGCGGCGTATGCACAGCCACTGAGCCGTGCGCTGGAGGTCCATAAGCAGAATGAGACGGCTGGAAACCGTAGAACAAATATTAGTTTAAAATGTTACCAACAGATGACGTTGGAGGTATTTATAACCGAGTTATAATAGGATTAGAAATTAAGTATTAGCAAGTGTATGGAGGTTTAATTTTGTTGTATGTGTAACTGGAGGATGTAAGTATTTATAAATGCCGAGTATGTATGAGGTGTATGTATGTCAATGAATCGAAACTGGTTTAATAGCATTTGGGAAAAATGGTGACCCATTATTTCTGTGTACCTGTTTGTAGGGAGTCGGGCGTAAAATACATGCATAATTAATTGGTTGTGTTTAATTTATTAATTTGATATATTTATGCTACCCCGATAATTATGCAAAGGGGTTTGATATTTATAACATCACAATACATATTGATATAAATCAAGGACAAAAGCAATTTCAAACTATTGCGTTAATGTGCCGTAATGTCTCAACAACATTATCGATCAATTGTTAAATAGTGAACGAAACCTATCACAGATGGCATTGTATGTGATCTACAGCTCGGTGTATGTAAAAACTTCTCATTGGTTGTGTTACTGCGCAGGTGATTTGTTATTGATTATAAAGTGTAATACACTATTTTTAACTCTAGACTATAGTCTAGTTTTCGTATTCATTATACACATTACATAAATCAAGTCCTAATAGATGCTGAATTAATTACTTCATAGAAAAATAGGTAAATAACGTGAATATTTTAAAGAATTCATATTGAAGAATTTTTCAAATTTAAATATTATTATAAATGTGTATATTATAGATTGCTTATTTTACAAAATGTTATTTAAACAATGCTCGTAATTATTAAATAAGTTCAATATAATACGTGAACAATGGAAGGTGTCATATTCAAGGTCACATTTTACATTAATGAAACCAATCAATGCATGAAATAAAACATTATTATGTGACGCAGTGGTAATGTCAATGTACCAAATGAAATGGATTGTAGATACAAGTGAATATGTCCTCCGAATCATTTATGTATATCGCCCATTTTAAATCTGAAGAATATGTAAATATATGTAAGAGTACTCTATGTAAAGTATGGGATTTGAAATGAATTTAACCAGCTGTTCATAGAACGGAGTGGGTCAAAATGTTAATTAAGAACTAGGAGTTTTTATGGTATAATATTGAATGACACTATTACACCAATTGAACTAGCCCCTTGCTAATTACATTTAACACTTGTGTTAAGGGTACTAGTCAACGTTTATTTACGAAATAAGTATATACTTATTATAAATTGATAAATACACATATAGCATATACAGGGTGGCGCATTCAAAACGGTCAGTATGGGAAAGTCTGAAACTATAAGAGATACGAAGATTTGTTCTTAGGAACCATGTCATCGATTTTGATAAAAAGAAAAAACTGCATTCATACTTTCTTTGAAAAAGCAACTGTATCCGGTACGGGAATCGAACCCGGTTGCTTTGAAAAAATAAATTGGCCTTTTTCACTTTTTCTTTTTAAATATCGATTGTGTAGGTCTTAAACTGTAAATGTCTCTATTAAACATGGTGTCGAAAACGAATAAAATGCATTGTTTTGGCATACTTTAGTTTATCATAGTAGTTTACATACACCGTAACAATATTCAACAGACATGTAAAATTGTCGCTATGGCTGTTTGTAGTTTTGTACTTCCCTATTTGTTACATACACCATATCCACATGCATTAGCATTGCATTAATCCTTTAAGGAGGTTTTGTTATCTACAGTAATCAAACACTAACAATCTATCGAAAAGTCCACTTAAAGTGACGTGTTAAACCATATTAGAAAATTTCTTGTGGGGTTACGTTAAGGATGAATTTTACAAAACAAGCTATGATACCCTTGAAGACCTAAAAGTAGCATTCGAATCAATTTTAACGCAAATTCACCACATGAAAATACAAAATTCAATAGTAAGATCGGTACCTAAACGTGTTGAATATTGTATTGAAAACAACGGTGGTCACTTAGAAAACCTACTATGATAAACTAAAGTATGACAAAACAATCCATTTTATTCATTTTCGACACCATGTTTCATAGAGACATTTACAGCTTAAGACCTACACAATTGATATTTAAAAAGTGAAAAGGGCCAGTTTATTTTTTCAAAGCAACCGGGTTCGATTCCCGTACTGGATACAGTTGTTTTTTCAAAGAAAGTATGAATGCAGTTTTTCTTTTTATCAAAATTTGTGACATGGTTCCTAAGAACAAATCTTCGTATCTCTTATAGTTTCAGACTTTCCCATACTGACCGTTTTGAATGCGCCACCCTGTATAATCAACGACCAGACTGGAAGCAGAAAAAAGCTTAGTTCTTAACTTTGCCTCCACCGGGAATCGAACCCGGACTTCACGATTAGCGTTCAGGTGGTTAACCTATCGCACCACGTAAGTCATTAAATGAATAACAAAGTAGAACAAACACCTAACATCTACCTAAAACCAAAATATATCGAAAAGTTCGCAATTCTGATGAATGGCAACCTCACCTTATGATGATGCGTGATGAGATGGTGATGATGATGGAATTTCGTGGTGTGATAGTTCTGGTGATACCATGAGCACAGTTTGAAAATGTGGCTGAGGGCTGGGAAAGAGGAAGAGTAGTACTTTGAGGAAGATCTTCTTGGCGGTGGTGACTCCCAGGATGACTGGCAGCACGAAGATCAGCTTCAGAGCGATCAGCTTCACCACCAGCACGATGGCCAGCGCCGCCATCACCAGCTTCTTCTTTATGTACTTCTCTGGAAGAATAGGAAGGTTTTAGCTAAGGGTGTATAGTGTATTGTGTTAATGGCTTTTGAAGTGGACTGAATACTGAATACTTTTATATCTCACTGATTCTTATATTTATCTGTGGCTGTGGTGATATTAATATGATACTTTTACCATAACAAAGTCCATTTACATCTATTTTCCTAATGTCAATTTATTCTCGTACTGAATGCTAAGAAAGTAAGACGTAAAGTAAAAAGCTTGTATGTATAATTCAAACAATCAATCAGCATATAGTCGTATTTTGCTAGACTTAGGCCTCCCCAAGGGTACGCCACAAAACACGACTATTCGTGGCCCTTATCCAGCCACTAACGGTGACCTTCAGTCCACTAAGAGGCTTCCTACCTTCGCCTATAAATATCTAAAACCAACTCACATTAGCACTTACTGTAGGTTAGCATTAGCATTTTCGCAATAAAAATATTTGTGTGCCAAAGCACCAAACACGGCTGCAACCATTCACATTGAGTACTGACTATCTGGACAAAACGTGGGTTCGAGGTAACCATAGAATTACTACCTCCGCAATTGCCAAGATAGGCTGTACCTGAACCTCTGTTTCATCCCGCAAGGGTCATAAATGTATTAGTCTTTTTGTCAACTCACTAATCTTCTTCAAAAAGATCCGCCCCTGTCCATTAGCGTTGACCTTGGGAGTGAGATCCACGTGCACCAGCGCCCCAGTCTTCGTGAGTGCCCTGGGAGACACCCTCAGGGTCGCTCCGTGGAAGAAGAACTCAGGAAGTTCCACCTTCATGTCGTGGGTGGCGAGGAACTTCACGCTTTTCTCGTATAAGGGCATCTGTTACCTCTTCCAACGGAGTTTCTGGAAAATAGTAATGTAGTTAATATTTAATATGGCTAAGGTTGAGGGAAAACATCGTGAGGAAACTGAGAAAGAGCTTAGTGTTGGTTTTGGACTAATTGAAGCAGTCGTATAATTTCCCAGCTTGTAACAGGCTATTCATGACGATTATTATTCTGTTGATTATTACTATCGTATTGTCTTGAGTATTTGAATTTGGAACATAATTAAATGCACATCAAAAATACTGAAATGTACACCAAAATATAGGTAAACGCACACCAAAGGTTAGGTTTGGGTTGGGACTGTTTTATTTTGGTGTACAATTCAGTATTATTGGTGTGCATTTTAATATTTTTTGATCTTCGTTTATATCCTAGCCTTTGAATTTTCATAGAATAATATCATCTGTTTTTTTCACCATGTAACTTAAGAGAGATTGAAAAACTGTCATTGGCCAAAAACGTATACATCACGAAGGTTTTTCAAGCCCCTACCAAAAGTAATTACGGCGTGATGTTTATGTTTATATATGAAATGTGAAGTGAAAGTTGATACAGCATATTGATGAGCATTTTAATCAATGTTATACACGCTTTATGTTATTAAAAAATAATTAACCTTGATTGGAAACCGTAGAAAATTTTATTTATATTACTTTTCTATACTTAGCGGAAGTTCCGCGACTATGTACCTTTTAAAAGTAACAATATCCATGAACGTCAATGGAATAATCAAAGTATACGTTAGATTATAAAAAGAAACGGGCTATTCAAAATTCTGTGTATATGCATGTACAAACATATGTTTTTTACGCTTATATATTATTATATAGAATACATTAACAAAATAAACCTCAGAATTTTAATATGTAGCCAAGTATTAATATAAAATAATAAGATAAATATCCAAAACTTTAGTACTCAAACTACTTGTTTTGTAGTTGTAAAACTACTAGTAGTATTGGAATAGAAATGCAATATTAGTTTCCACCATGTTTACGAAATGAGTAATATTACTAACTCTCCCTTTTGCCGCTCATGCTATCTCCCACAGAGTGACGAGAGGAAGTTAATTGTCTTTTTATCGCTTCCAGTTTCTTTGTGAGAAAGTTTCATTACCACATTGACCTGAATTCTGGATTTCCTTTTTACTGCTCTTACATAGATGACGACATAATGACCTCTTGCTATGATGACGTTCATTCATGGCTGCGTTACGTTGGGACGTAAAAAGAATGCTACATAGCTGCCTTTCTTACGAACAACCCATAGGAAGTTAGTTTAATGGCAAGAGTTGGGTGATGGGCTAGCACCATTGAGATTTTGTCCTCTATTTACATACATACAATCATATACACTATGCCCATTTTCCTACCATTTCGCCGACCACAAGTTTCGCTTAATAGAATAAATGCAAATGCGGATTGGGCTATAGGCTAGCAACTTGTTACCAAAATAAACCAATCCTTAAGACATCACAACCCCAATATTCATGCTATAAAATAACCTGGGAGATACTAAATCTCCGAGGTTTTGTTGACCCCGAAAGGGATGTACATGTTTGTATGTTTTACCTATGCAGAGAGATTAAGAATTTACTAACGTAAGTTAACAATCATTCATGCATCGTATCTTGATCTAGGAAAACCGACTTAATATTTCTGTAGAGAAACTTTTGGTACTGTCCGTCTTTAGAGATATTACGGACGTGAATGAGTATTTAACTATCATTTGATTGACCTCACGATCTATCTCAGACATGTGTTTAGATGGAATAGACATGCTACAAGTTAAAGATATACTTGTTACAAACGAAGGATCAAACTTTTGATTCACTATTGACATTAGAAAGTAATCACTGAATACATTATGACGTCTCAATTAAGAAATGTAATGTGGACACAACAACACAATAGTACTAAAAAAAATATAGCACTAAATAGAAATAAAGCCATTATTTATAGCTGATCAAATGCATTGTAAATATAAACATAAACATACGTTTATTCTATTTTCTTTACTATTAACTGAAAGTTGTAATTAAGTTGTAATTTTTACATCGATTTAACTGCAACCCCTTGCAAGTATCGATAGAAATAAATTCAAGAATCTTCCATTATTCTTAGACCTCCAATTTATGTAAAATACGCTTCACGACTTGTGTATACATTACCTTTTTATTGTGCCGTGTTAGACGGAGGATTGAGTGGCCATCTCCGAAATTTTAAAGGCAAGTGAGAAATTAGATACTCAAAGCCCGTGTTTCACTAGATAGACAGCACCCAACGAGATAGATAGTGAACCGTATCGCCGTATACAGTCACTGGCTATTATGTATTGCACTAACTATAGATATGAATTTATTTATAACACTAGTCTCTGACACAAATAAGACGATAACTATCTCCCTTTCTTACTAACTCTAATGAATATCTTTTAAAGAACTGGAAATAAAAGATTTCACTTGCGTAATTGTATTAACCTTATAGTATTCCACACTGGCATCACAACTCCAAAAGACTAAGTAGGCAACCAAGGTGCTGTTTATTCCGAAAGGGCTACAAGGTGTGAATGTATGTTTAAGTATAATATTTACTAAGAGGAAATCTACTTTCGCCATAAAGCTAAACAATGGCAAAAAGTAAAAAGCTGCCACGGTCCCATTTCTTTTTCTATAATCGCGTTTCAGAGGTAAAAGTTAAGTACTATTTCCGATAATAAGCTTTAACAGTATTATGGTATAGTGAAACCCGCCATTTCATACTTTATAACTTTACCTATATATGCAAATTAAATTGGTTATGCTCAGTGGGGTAGACTGAAAGGAGGTGTGAATAAGAAGTGGATAAAGTAAACTAAAATATCAGAAAGTGTTACGAATTGCGGTCACTTAATCTTTGATCACATCACATACAGATCTTAATTTAAAAAATGTATGCTACACCGTTGCACTACTGTGAAACATATCTTTCTGTGTAGAAATATTTATTCACATTCATTACAATACAGTTTAATCCATTTAATGGCTTTTTTGAATAAATATTCTTACAAAAGTCATCATAAGTAAACAAGTCATAAACACTGAACAAATTTTTGAAACACTAAAATAAATTCCCATACTACGTTAACCAACTAATTCCACCTAAATCCACAGTGTAACCACTAATCGGAGGCTGGATGAGGCGAAACTAAAGGCCACTTAAGTCACAGCAACGTGACCGTGACTCAAACGTCTAAAGGCAATGTAGTGTGAACAACGGGATTTAGTAAAGATGTAACTTTTTTTTTAATTATATTACATATAGTCCCAGATAAAGAAGAAGAAGATGTCGTTAGAAGAACCTATTACCGCCGTGTATGTATGGGGAGGTGTATGAGTGTCAATGAAGCGAAAGTGGTATGTCAGGATCGGGACAGATGGAGATCCGTGATCTGTACCGATCCCTCTAAAGGGAATGAGGCGTGATGTGTATGTATGTATGTAGTCACAAATATAAGAATACTGTACTATGTAATAGCGTATATAGAAAACACGGTTTCGCTTGTCAAGTACGCGATTTGCAGAATTCGCTACCCAAGTCATAGACAGAGCCATATCAACACAAAGTAATTAGAAAAAGTAACAATACCAGTGCCATTACAATTTAACGAAATATATCATAAAATTGAATTTCACGGTTATAATATGTAGTCATACTTTGATCTGGTCTAACCCTAACCGTGCACAAATTATTAACATAGAAGAATTCGTGTGATATTTGTAATATTACACATTTGGTTTGTATCACCATAATATTACTTTCTTAACTTTCTGAGAATGTTTTATACATTGGCATAGCATTTGACATCACCATCTAATCGCTAATATATAATCTCTATGTTTATTAACAAATAAAAAACCACTTCAGTAGCTAAAAACCCGCATTGAAATTAAAGTATCAACTTCTATTCTACCAAACCGACACGAGAGAGTGAATCTAAAACAGTTTCTACCAAAGTCAATGTCCAAATAACAGGCTTAAGTTCACTGATTACGTTTAATGACATACACGTGAGTTAATCAATAATTTATGAAATTAATACACAAAGAAATTGTTCCACCAATTAATTCGATCGCTCGATTATAACGCATGTTATTGCCTGGAGGTTATTGAATCTTTGTATTCGGTATAATGTGCTTGAATTGTATGTAATCTACCTTTATTTTCGACATGTAGGAACATATTTCTTAGATATGATAATTCAACTTGTAAGAAAACAGCCTTCTTCGGTAGGAACAGGCCGCTAGATATTTTACATAGATATTATCAAAAAGTTTGGCACCTTTTGAATACATTTCAACTCAGTCACAATCCACGATCTCTGTCTACCCCTGTACAGGTAAACGGACGAGATGTGTATGTATGTATGAATATGTATATTGCAAGTCGGATTCCAAGTAATCTCTTACACTAATTGTGTCATTATAATTGCTCATCTTATATCATAAGGCACACGCACTGGTGAGTAGCCATTAAACCTGAGCTCTCAAATTAACTTGATTAACGAGAAAGTCTGATTTTATCTGTCATAAGCCTACACGTATCTTTATTTAATGAGTCAGTCAATGTTCACTTAAACTGCTACTACCATCTGTCATCCAGTCAAGGTTAATTAAGTTAGGATTACATAAATCATATTACGTATGTACTCACGATAGATATATATTTATATTTTCTTCAAATTGTGATTTTTTTCCGTATTTTTTACGTGGAAGGAATCGTGTGATTCACTTATCTTTTTCCGCAGCACATTAAAAGTAGTTTTGATATCCTTACTACAAAATATTTAGCCATTCTTCCCCAATATCTAATCTACAATTCACTTACATACACAAGTGCAAAAGCAATTTTTTGGAAAAAAATAGCTTTTAACACAAGTAAAAAACAACTGTAACAATAGTAAAGATCATTTAATCTATTTGCAAGTTCAATCCTCGAACCCACAAAGTTCAATAAAATGTCCTCAAAACTGAGTAAAACAGCGGTTCCTAACCATGACAACTGTTCACATACTGCCTTACTTTAGAAAGTTATGCTCTTGCCCTTTCGCGGCTGCCTATTGAGGTGAAGCCTTATTTGTTCAAAGTTCGCTTCTTTTAAGAATGTGCTGTAAATTATGAACACTTGTTTCGGGCAAATATTTAATATATATTTATACAGTGGTTGAGTAAATGAATTTAAAATTTAAATGAATTAAATCTGTAATGGAAAAGTTGCGATTCTCTTAAAAATATTACAACAATTGAGCGTTTATTTATAATTATTGCATTCTAAGAACAAAAACACTTCCATTGTAAAATAAAGAGATAAACTTAAATATTATGTAGTAATTGATAAATTTGCAAATTATATAAATTGGTGAAATAAGCAGGATAAGACCAAACACTTTTACGTCGTTCTAAAGGACGGCAGTAATTTCAACATTTCATTAATTGAGAAGGGTCATATACCTATAACATACACATATTGTGCCATGTGTCATGTAGGAAATGGATCAAAATTTACATTGTCATGTCATTTACAGCGTCATTCATAATGCGGCCCGGTAAGGAATGGAATTCCCTGCCTGCCTCTGTATTTCCGGAGGTATTTAATCCACAGATGTACAAAGCTAGGGTGCATAGGCATTTTCTGGGCAAGCTCGCTACATCTTAGACTCTGTCTGTCGCCTCCTTCGAGGTGCAAACAGGGTCAAGAGTGAACCCATTTCAGTTAAAAAAAAACATAACAAAAAAAGGCAATCGAGTTCACGACCATTAACTCTGGCGAAGTAGTCAAAGGTTCAGGTGTCTATCTCCGCAATTGCAAAGGTAGTAATTCTATGGCCACCTCGAACCCACGTGTTGACCAGATAGTCAGTACTCAATGTGACAGGTGGTCAGCGATGTCACCATTTACAGGCACTAACTATTACCTCTTCGGGGAACAGGTAGGTTTCCTTACTATGTTTTCCCTCACCGTGTATTCGACGCATTTCGTAAATGTATTTTTATTATTAGGATTTCTCCTTAGGATATCTAAACAATGACTAACATTAGTCTAGGTCATGAAGTCATATTCGTATCCGTTTAGAGATGGTCCGTGACCATTTTCTAAGATCTTAAGATTTTCAAATACGTTACTAGTACGTGAGATCTTGTTAAATTGTTTCTAACTCACGTTTTAAGTTACAAAGTGATTAGAATATATGTACTACAGCCTACTATTGTGTAGATAAAGTCATTGCCAAGATTGAGATATCAATGCCTGTAGACTACATTAATAAGCGAAAACCTCAGAATAAAAGGCTTTAATAAACATAAAAGAAAAGTTAGACATTACGTAGGTACACAGATTAATAACAGATATTATGATGACAAACAGTTTGGCACTTGGCTGACACTATGGAGGTAGAGGTTGGATAGAGTACCCGCCACATAAGGTGGCAGTAGCCAAACTTGGAACTAAATTTGACGTTTCCGCCATTGCGTGTTATTTTGTATGAAAGGTAAATTTAGTATTACCAGCGTTGTGTTTTTTGCCCACTCTTTGTAATTTTTATGTTTGTTAAGGGTGATTATAATAAATTGATTTCTGGAGTTTCTTGTTAGTTCTTCTCCAAGGGTCTCCGCTGAACTTCTTCTTCTCAATCGTTACGCTCTTATCAGAGCGGTCGTGGTCTTCATGACGTGGCATCTTGAGCAGCCGAAATGGTTGGTGAACTAACCTCGGTAAAAATATGTAAAGACAATGCTCAGTGCCATGTTTGAAATAGTTTTTTTACATACATACATACACATCACGCCTGATTCCCTGTAGAGGGGTAGGCAGAGATCATGGATCCCCATTTGTCCCGATCCTGACAGACCACTTTCGCTTCATTGACATTCATACATTCTCTAATACACTCTCGGCGGTTATAGGTACTCCTAACGTCACCTTTTTTCAATATAGCGTCTATCTGACTGTTACATATATGTCTTATTAGGCCGGCCCCTACGTAACCGCCCTTCCACTTCACTCATATATATTCCTTTTGTCAATATATAGTTTTTTTAATTTGTACTTAGATCATAAAATAACTTTCAAAGAGAGCTTATGATAGGGCCTATTTTGAATAAAAATATTTTGACTTTTGACTTTGGTATATTAATTTGTTTTATTTGAGTTTATAGCTCTGCAACCAAAGATCGTTACAAATGAAACCTCAATATAATGTATCGAGCCGTATGGCACAGTGAGTGCTAGTTTTGGCGTGTTTACTGGTAACACTGAATTACGCGACTGTGGCGACGCCTCCAACTGCCACCTTATGTGGCGGGTACTCTAGGAATGATATTACGATACTACAATGCCTAAACGTCAATAGAGAAAGTGGCATTACGTAAGTATTGAATCTCTGAATTTATAGTAAAGATTATCAGATTAAGAACAGAACAAGTTTAAAAAGTAAGTTTGAAAATTACTTCTCAGTACCCCAAAAATGTCTACAGTCATTGTACGTTTATCTTATAAAAATTACAATTTATGAAACCGAAAACCTGTTTCAAAATATGCACGCATCTTCTTCGCAACCTAATTATGTAGGAAGTTCGTTTACTCAATAAAGAAAGTGGCACACTTCGTAAGCGGACATCGTAAAGAAACATACGCTAAGGACATACATATATGGACTTCAATTCTGCTGGTTTGGGATTTCAAAATGTAATCAGCTTCCTTTATTTTGTTACTAAGATATTAGATTCTTTTTGACATGTTACATAGATACATATATTTACATCATCCGATCCTTTGTAAGGTGGATAGGTGAATCTTTGGAAACCAATTATATGTTATAGTTTTAAGAGATTCGCGATTTATACTCATGATTAATAACTAACGGAACTTATAGCGTATACAATAAAGTTACCTTTATAAAACGTCGGGTTAATAATAAAAGTAATTTTATTATATAAGAACTTACGCGATAAGTCCCGTAAGTTATTAACCATAAATCATATCTTCTCGGTAATCCGTTTTAAGATTATCAGGGAAGTAAAAGCATTGATAACATATTAACCCCGATCACCTGTCGCTCCCACAGGGAATACAGTCGTTATACCACTGAAAGTGAACAATACAAAGCACTTTGTATTCAAAAGGTTGTTTCAAGTGAATATGTATGAAGGGAAATTGAGGTCAACCTTACGGGAAAAGGATCAAACATATGGATTACACTATTACGTTTGAGTACCTATAATTAGCGAATGTGTATGCGGAAGTGTTTGTGTATGGAGCGAAAGTTGTTTGCCAGGATTAGGAGAAATAGGGATCTAAAAATTTAATTTATTTTATTTAATATAGAGATCGAAAAATCACTTAAAGAAAGTTAAAAAAATAAGTATCCAGTACGATAATACAAAGTTTTGACTCCCTTAAGAGTAAAGCTTATGTTTTTTGTTGCTTGTTTATGGAAACGTGTGTAATTAAAATTCCATCGTAGATATCAACCATAATATCACACTGTCAAGTATCTCAAACGTTCATATTAGTGTAAGTTGACAAACTACTTTTTCCATTGACGAAATTGATTAATCTTTGCACACGACTTAGAGCTACTAGAACTGGTTATAACGATACGTAAGTATATTCATGTTTTGTCTGCGATTTTGATTAAAGCGGATAGTGCGAAGTTATTATGAGGATATGAAGAAAGTAAATACTTAATTCGGCACTTAAACATTTACTAGTAATTTACACCTTCTTTAAATGATGATGATCAAGGTTAGAAGGCCTTACTTGGACAGTCAAACATTACTTATACATATAATTAATAGTAGAAGGATGATTAACGTGTAGTACCGAATAATGAAGTGAAAGTGGTTTACAAGGACGCCGAAAAAAGAACTAGCGTAAATTAACGTGGCGTTTTCTATACATTTGTATCACTGTAACGTTAACGAGCATACAAACATCACGCCACGTCCTAAATGGGATAGGTACAGACTATTAACCCTACCTGGAACGATCTTGACAAATCTCTTTTCTTTTACTCACACCGATTAATCTTCATCTCGCTAAGTACATCGGCCTTGAGAAGAATGTCTCCAATTTGATCTATATAAGTTCTACGCGGCCAACTACGTCCAACTCTACCTTCCACTTTGGCTCTTTAAATTCCCTCCTTTCATTCAACCGCTCCATATGCCGAAACCACCATAAACATACCTTCCTATATTTTCGTCACTAACTCCTCTTTCATATCACAACATACACGAAACACAGCATTCCGTAAGCTATCTTACAAGCTTACATTACAAATTTTCCTAAGGGACCTCATCACTACCGCATTAATACTACCATTATGAGATTCTTCTGCCAAATCCAGTACTCAATACCATACATAAGCGTAGGGACCAAAACAACTTTATACATACATACATACACATCACGCCTGATTCCCTGTACAGGGGAAGGCAGAAATCACGGATCACCATTTGTCCCGATCCTGACAGACCACTTTCGCTTCATTGACACTCATGCATTTCCTTACACACACTCGGCAGCTATAGGCACTTCTAACGGCGTCTATCTGACTGCCCTATGTCTTATTGGGCCGGCCCCTACGTTACAGCGTTGTGTATGTATTGGCATCAAATTCGTTCTACACTAAATTTCACTGCAGTCAGAGTGCGAATAATGAAAACAAAAGACGTGCCTAATCCGCTAAAACCTGTCATTGGTGCGACTAATATAGAAATCGTCTGAAAGGTTTTCTCTGCGCATTAGCGACATGCTAATAGACGTGGCAAACATCTATCATTGGGCACAATGCATGCCTCAAAGCTCATGCCAAAGCGAACAACATACTCGTACACACATTAACTTGTAACTTTCGGAATAGTTCAAGGTTGTACTAAGCAGCGTCTAAGGTTCTAGGGTTTATAAAATAGGAACTATTACTAATATTTTGAAATATCGTTAATGTTTTTCTTCAGTGTCAGGTGAATATGATGACATGTTCTTGAGTAACTTTTGATCCTTTCTCTTCAGCGAAAATAATGGATTAAAGTTTGTTGTTGTATATTAGTGACCAGAAAATCGATTTTGGTCAAGTAAAGGCCTGACATGACAGGGTACCTATATAACTGTAGTTAGAGTTGAATTGTAGTTAATTTAACCATTACATAAGATATTAATTACTAAATTGTGACACAGTTTGAACCCGCTGTTCAGTAAACGTTTTTTCTATCTATCTGTAGTATTTGAGGATGACACTTAAATGATCTCTCATTTTGCGTATTGCTTGTGGTACTACATAGAAAAAAGAAACCTAATTTTAGGATTAGATTATTTATTTTTACTGAACTTAAACTCTGCACCGGACACAATTAGCTTCTTGCTTTATCAAAATATGCTACAAAGCTTTTTAGCGTTATGCGGGAAATTTAGGTTCGTTTTAGACATACATAGTATATATAACATATTTCGATAAATAACTTGGTTTTAACGCAACATCGTGTGTGTATGAATCTTGGACAGAATGTTTGGCGTAATTACTATTATATCTTCACTTTCTTTACGCATTAGTAGAATATCTCTAAACTATATAATGCTACGAAAAACCAGAATAATTTCATTTCACTCTAATTTAATCAAAGTGAATTGCGTAGAGTACCCGCCACATACGGTGGCAGTAGCCAAACTTGGAACTAAATTTGACGTTTCCGCCATTGCGTGTTATTTTGTATGAAAAGTAAATTTAGTATTACCAGCGTTGTGTTTTTTGCCCACTCTTTGTAATTTTTATGTTTGTTAAGGGTGATTATAATAAATTGATTTCCGGAGTTTCTTGTTAGTTCTTCTCCAAGCTAGGGTCTCCGCTGATCTAACCTCGGTAAAAAATATGTAAAGACAATGCTCAGTGCCATGTTTGAAATAATAGTTTTAAGAGATTCGCGATTTATACTCATGATATAAGATATAAGGGTGTGTATAAGATTGATTGCAGCTGTGGGAAATCCTATGTCGAACAGACTAAACGGTCTATTGCGGACAGAGTGAAGGAACACATAATATATGTAATATATAATAAGAAGGATAAGTCCCGTTAATTATTAATCATGTTTGAAATAGTATAATAAACATATTTTGACTTTGATATATTAATTTGTTTTATTTGAGTTTATAGCTCTGCAACCAAAGATCGTTACAAATGAAACCTATAATGTTTCGAGCCGTATGGCACAGTGAGTGCTAGTTTTGGCGTGTTTACTGGTAACACTGAATTACGCGACTGTGGCGACGCCTCCAACTGCCACCGTATGTGGCGCGATCTCTAAAAGCTCTTTCTCGATTGAGCCATAAATAATGGCAATAATCACAGACTAAGTAACTTTTAAATTACCAAATTCACAGATTCGATAGTCATTCCCACTGACAGCTAAGGAAACTTCCGTTGACTCTCTCTTTTACACATGTTCGACCATGATTGAGTGGTATCACAGATTGAACGGAGATGCAATGTCATTAGGTCAGATAATAAGCTTTGTATGAGCGCGTGAAATGAGATTATAGAAGAGTTTTGTTGTTGCTTATTGGGGTATTGATATGGACAAACATGCTTCTATAGTTTGGAAATGTGAAGGTTGTATTCAAGAATGGATATGTATTTTCATTTGTGTACACTGAATTTATGTCGATATATCTTATATGTATCTTTTGATGGAGAGAAACTCACAGACATACTGTCTAGTAGTACTAAGATAATTAAATAACATTATTTTATATTGTTGCCCTTTATTAGACTTTATGTATTTAACATGAATTTTTACTGATTATAATTACTAAACAATTTGCCCTTCTGTCACTCACTAGCATTTCAAATGCCATTGTAGTCCCTAAATCGAATTTACAGATAATAAGTTCATTAGAAGGGCACTACTAGTATTGAAAAGTTAGTAAGGTTTAAAAGAAAATTTTGTGTCTGAGATTAGATGTTAGGCGGATGAATGATAGTAGATTGAAAAATATATGTGAGTGAAGTGGAAGGGCGGTTACGTAGGAACCAGAGAGACGCCATATTGAATAAGGGTGACGTTATCAGTACCTTTAACCACCGAGTATCTATGAGGAGGTGCCAGAGTGTCTAGGAACTGAAAGTGGTTTATCAGCATCGGGACAGATGGGGACCCGTGATCCCTTCTTTGTCTGAGAAACGTCCGAATGTGTATGTATGTATGTACTATTAGTATTCAATAAATGATCCAAAGTACCAAAAACTGTAACATAACTGTTTATTAGGGTATGTTTTAGTTCAGTGGCATGGAAACCCATGTAAATAACTCTCAGGTGATGGACAGACTGACTCCACCTGTCATGTTGACTCATTCAACTTTGATCTGATATTCTGATTGAGATGTTTCATGACTTAAATGAAGTAGTTTTTTTCTGAAGCAGTATTAAAGTCTTAGTACCAGTCGAAACAGTAGTTTTATAGGTCAGTGGGACTGGTCGTATATGATACAAAAAGCTTGAATATTGACAACTCTAGGTTAAAATAAAGAAGAAAGCTTAGAAATATAATTATAACCATTAAAACTAATACAGTAAAATTATTAATTGACGTTTTCTAAACCACCCTCTACCTCATTATTTAATACCACGACGGTATCTTTACAGTCCTATGGGGGTGAATGCATCTTCTGTTTACTTCGAAATCCCCCATATCCGAAATACACTACATTGTAAATATTGTGTTCCGGGTTTCTTGGCATTTCATCTCTGCAGCTTTTTCATTACGAAATGTCAATAGTTTAATTAGTGTAACTAGATTTAGTTTATGTTATTAACAGAATTTTGATAAAACCTGTTTTTTGTAACTTCCAATAAGGGGTTATATGATATGATACTTATATTGTATAAAAAGATTTTCATTTCATTACACACACGGAACTTTAACAACTTTATAACAGATCAAGAGACAAATTCAAAAGATCTTGTGTATATCTCTTGTGTATAAATTTCACACAAGAATTCATTTGTCTTTCAATACTTCAAAACCAAATTTGTAAAAGTTTTCACTCACCTGATTCATCATCTTCGTCTTCTATTTCGTTCTCCTCCTCGAAGTTTCTCCCCGTTTCTTCGGCTTCGGCTTCCTTGCTCCCTCTGAGGTAGATAATGTTCGCTTCCTTCGTGTACTTATTAACGTCCACATTATTCTTCAAGAAGCAAACCCCTTCCGTTACTTTCACATCACTGTTCATCCCTAAACTGTCATCTAAGTAATCGTAAACATTCTTCTGTAGACAATTAATCGAGGGCTTATCCTTACATTTATTTAAAATATTATCCCATAGATAATTCCCCGATTTAAACGTTCCATTTTTATACACTTCACTCACTAACGATCGTCCACTAGATAGAGTGTCGTTTAGCAAATTTACTATCTTTCTATTTAACGCGTCTTCTGTAGATATTGGTATAACTAGAGAAAATGTAAATATACATATAAATAGAAGTTTCACTGGCTTGTTTAGTCTCCTTAGCGCCGCGTTTTGGCCGAAACGAGCGCAGAGGCCCCGATAGACACGTCCGCTCGTGCCCATGGTCAGACCATAACTGATCTCGGAGATTGGAGATGGTGACTCTTCGTACAGCTCAGTAATTAATCGACATGTTTGTTTACGACATTGTGTACATGTTGGTAACGCGATTTGTAATGCAAATAAAATCTAGATTCAACCTTCTTTTTGAAAATAGCGGTTCTTTTTTCGAAATCGGTAATTTTATGCGATTTTCGTGTTCCTTTCGTATCTGAAAAAGGAGAGAAATAAATTAATCAAAATAATCGATATAATGTATCATTAGAAAAATGTAATGTATTTAAACATATGTTAATGAGATATCATTCGACAAATTCTTGTTTAAATTCATTAATACTGAACACATGAATACATGGTATGTGCATATTTTAATCAATCTCAGCCTTTATAGCTTTGGCATATCATAAAAAATATATGAATGATAGACTGGCATTTGGTCACCATTTTTCTCCATTGATAAAGTGACTGAAAACTTTTGAACCAAATTTCAACCTTTGCGGGATTACTATTATGATGTATTGATAGTTTTTACGCTTGGATTTTTAATTATGGCTGTTCTTATTATATTAACAGAACATTTAAATAGAGCACATATGACAATAAAAAAATAGATAAATATATTATTTTAACGTATTATTAAATTACCTCAAACAAGAACATGGTAAAATTAAATTAAGATTGTGATTTAACCAAATAACTGACACTAGTTTTCTACTTAAGGGCCCTTTAAATTAAAAGAACCAACTTAAATGCCTTTAAATGCTATGTCTATAAAGTGTGTATGTAGAGTTTCTTAGTAATAGTGCCAAAACCAATTCATAATTCAAATTATGTTGATACAATCACATTAAAATGTACAAGTATGTAACTGGTAAAGTCATAAATGTATGTTTTAATTGCTCCATGTTTTTAATCCATTTTCTATATGTAGAACGAAAACACTAGACTAGACTAGTAATCTATGTGTTACAGAATCTGGACCGTGAAGATATTAGCACAAAAATAACATTAAAACTTATTTGTAATGCGAACTCTTTACGCTTATTACCTATTTGCGCTTAATGTGATTAATGGTAGCAGACAAGCATTAATTAGTTTATCGGAAACTAGCGACCCGCTCCGGCTTCGCACGACTATAAAATATATAGCTTACTCCACTATTTAATCGATGTTATTATACATATAAACCTTCTTCTTGAATCACTCTATCTGTTAAAAAAAACTGCATCAAAATCCGTTGCGTAGTTTCAAAGATTTAAGCATACAAAGGGACATAGGGACAGAGAAAGCGACTTTGTTTTATACTATGTAGTGAAGATAAACTTGTTTGCAATACATTTCATATAATATCTCCTTAGTCACTTATCATGAATATTGGGGTTGCGATGTCATAATGGAACTTAAGTGACAGGTTGCTAGCCCATCGCCTAATACATTATATTTACCCCTAGTGCCTTAGTCGACTTCTACGACATGTTGGGAGGAATGGCAGGTAGTTAGCATTATTTTTATGTCGCGAATAGTGTTCTATATCGCATACACGGTATGGTACATGTAATCAATTGGGCGATGGGCTAACAACCTGTTACCAATGTTTCATTTGACATCACCACCCCAATATTCATACTAATAACTGACCAAGGAGTTGTTTTCATGTCTCCAAGGTTCTGTCCACCCCGAAAGGGATTAAATTACGAGAATGCGTGTATATGTGATGTGGACATGTAAAATTACAACACAACATATTCAAAGTTGAACAGGTGAATATTTTACGAAGGATATCAATTGTGCTTTTTTATTGATATGCATCTTGCTTTTCTATTCTATTGCGCAAGAATATAAATAATAACATTAAAATTCTGATCACATACTTAAATTACGAGTACAAACTCGTACTTTCTTTTTGTGTATAGAATTTTAAATGAGATGAGATTATATCAGGGTAAATAGATGAAAGTATCCATTTCTGAAAATATTTTTTATTGCGTCTATCTCAATGAAAAGAGGATCTTGATTGGGGAAGGATGAAAGGAAGGTTACGAAATGAATTTATAGAGCCAAAGTGGAAGGTAGAGTTGGACGGGGTAGGCCGCGTAGAACTTATTCAGATCAAATTGGAAACATTCTTCTCAAGGCAGATGTACGTAGAATGTGAAAAACAGAAGAGCATGTAGCAGGTTAATGTGTGTGAGTGAAGTAAGAGAGATTTGTCAGGATTGTTCCAGGTGGCGATCGATAGTTTAGGAGCCAATAGAAATTCTTGGGCTAGCAATGTGTCACAATCATTCTATACGTATGTATATTAATGCCGGATGTATATATGCATAATATATATAACTTGATATCATGTAAAGATAAACACGTACATTTTATAGAAACAACAATAATAACTTTTTACGATACACTTTCACTTTAAAGGTACTGTAAGTGAATATTATTGTGCAAATAGGAAGGTGTAACCTATGCTAGCTGGGACGTAAAAAGAATGGTAACTAGCTGCTTTTCCTCCCAGCATGTCTTGGGAGCGACTAAGGGACTATCGGCCGATGGGCTAGAAACCTGACACCAATGTTCCATTATGACAACACACGCTCAATTTTCATGCTGATAAGGGACCAAAGAGAGTTTTTTCCACCCCCAAAGGAATTAAAGGGCGTGAATATATATTTATGTGAATAGGAAGGTATCTTGTTAACTCGGGACTTATAGAGAGTTATCTAGCAGTGAGTGATAGAGAATATTGGGACATAAGCCAATCATCATCATCAACTATCTAAGAGGACAGCAAACTCTCATCATTTCGTCCACTCTTTTGGAAATCATGGACGTGAATGTGTAAGGACTCATTTAAATGATGCCAAGAGTACACAAGGTCTCTTTGTGATTTATGACCATTGTAGCACATTTCACGGTGGCACGTTTCGCGCTTATGCACCACAGATGTAGTTAGTGTGAGGAGAAATTGTCACGGATTCACAGTCACACTTCAACTAGGCTTAATGGCAACAATGATCCATTGTGTTTTTCGGAATGTTACGACAAATCGACGACTAAGTGTCCCGCGCTAGCTGACTCGGAAATATGCTACTAGTACTTTTCTACCTTGTTTTAAGAGACTTCTAGCAGGGTCTTTGAATCTCACATCCATTAAGCATGCTATCACAAAGGTTTTCGTCTCTTAGTCTCTCATTAATTATATGTATGTATGTATGTATGTACGTCTTCCCACCTTTCCAGGGGGCGCCCCACACTACGTTTACTGAGACGCGGTCTCCACTCTAGGACTTTTTTGCTCCAACGACCATCAGTCCTTCTGTATACGTGACCTGCCCGACTCCACTTCAGCGTGCTAATTCTTTTCATAATTCTTGCCCCCCGGCAAAGTGGGAAGACGACCTGCGCAGGTTGGCCGGCATCGAATGGATGCGAACGGCCACTGACAGGGAGAAGTGGCGTCATTTAGGGGAGGCCTATGTCTAACAGTGGATTGATACAGGCTGTGGATGATGATGTATGTACGAGGATATGTATGTGTATATGGATATATAATAAAATGTATGTGTATCTATGTATATGCATGTATGTATTTGTATTTTTTTTTATTATTTGATACAAACTACATAGTTTATTAATCTCTATTATCCATTTATTTTATCAACACCCAAACACATATCCTGTTACGTTACTACAACTTTGGCACTGTTCCCTCTGCGGCTCAGACGGAGGATCGGCGTCGTGAACTTTCCGGCTCCCGACATATGCTGAGTCTGGGCCCTTTCACTGTTATTCGTATGTGTTTGTACCAATTTTTGTTTTGATGTTATTGTGAATAAACGTTTTTCTCTTCTATTCTATGAGGTATGAGATAGTTATTCTAAATCCATACTTTTAACATTAAATCACTATCTGATAAGAGTAAGTTGGATATTTTTTACATTACTAACGAGGCTATAAATAATAATACTTATATATATATATTTGGTAGTGAGGCTGCAATCACATTCAGGTGGATTATTATTGAATTTGTGTTGAATAATGTCTGCAGAGTTTCTTGGCATTTCTTTTCTGTAGATTTTCCTTTACGAAATGCCAATAGATTAATTAGATTAATTTTTTTTTTTAAGATTTACTTATTGGAAAAAAATTTAAGTAATTTTTTCATGTGTAAATGTTTTTTTTACTTTCAATAAGTGATTTCCTGATCCTTATGTTGAATAAAATGCATTTCACTCATTCCAATAAACATAAAAACAAGTAAGACATTTGTTAACCCATCTCTAGAATTCAATACAATAAGTAAAACTCTAATTGAGAGATATATATGTAGGCTATTTGTTTAGGCCAATCCCCCACTAACCTGCAAACCGGATGTCAGCCTATTCAAGATGGCTTCCGGTGCGAAGCGTTAACTGGCGGCAAATGGACTGTGTCATTGAGGTGGCTTTAATCCTCAATGCGAATTACGGTACTCTATACGTAAGAGGCAATTAAGGTACTAGGGGGAATTGAATCTATTGGGTGATGAGTTTTGATAGTATATGTGAAAATACGTCACATTTTTGGATTAATTTTAACAAAATTCGATAAATATCCTGAATTATAGTTTTAAGAGATTCGCGATTTATACTTATGATTAATAACAAGCGGGACTTATCGCGTATGTTTTATATAATAAAGTTAACCATGGCTGCTGCAACGTAGCGGAAACGTCGGGTTAATAAAGGTAACTTTATTATATAAAACATACGCGATAATTCCCGCTTGTTATTAATCATAAATATCCTGAAGTTAAAATATGTAGAGAAAAGTTATTATGCCTCTTGTGCATTTATCGTTTAATACGACACACTGGAAAGAAATGCAGCTAGTTAGTTACTTAGTAAATGTTTATACCTAGCTAAATGGTGTAGACCATATAATAATATATAGTCATCGACTATTGCTACAATATATCGAGCTATGTCAACGATTCCACCTTTTATTTCTATTCTGTATACTTGGAATCTCTAATTTATGCTCAACATTATTCCACTAAAGAAGAGAAAATTAAAATTGTAATACGTTTCAGCCTAACATTACTTCTTCTTCTTCTTCTTAGGGTGCCTCTCCAACTAGTGGAGGTTGGCAGTCAGCTCTGCATACTCCTTTTTGTTCTTAGCAAGGCGGAACAATTCGGCGGCACTTGCAATCCCCGTCCATTCGCGGATATTCCGCAGCCAAGACTTTTTCCGACGGCCACGTCGTCTCTTTCCGGCAACTTTTCCCATCATGATGAGTTGCAGCAGTTCATACCGGTCGTGCCTAAGCACATGCCCCAGGTATGCGACCTTTCGCTGTTTGATGGTCTGCAAAAGCTTGCGTTTCTGACCGACTCGTCGCAGGACCTCCTCATTTGTGACTTTCTGAGTCCAAGATACTCTCATCATACGTCTGTATGCCCACATTTCAAACGCCTCAATACGTTTCCTGAGGTCCTCTTTAATAGTCCAGGCCTCACATCCGTACAGCAGTATAGGCCAGACGTAGCACTGAAGAAGACGTATGCGAAGTTGGGTCCTGAGACTTCGATTGGAAAGGACCTTCCTCATTTTTCCGAAGGCGCTGCGAGCAATTTCAATGCGAGTCTTGATTTCAACCTCACTATCCCAGTCTTCTGTAAGCCACGTACCGAGGTACTTGTATTTATTGACCTGTTCCAGTTTTTCACCCGCCACAAATATGTTTGGTTGGATATCGGGGTTGTTGGAAATGACCATCAACTTTGTCTTGGTGACATTCATCCTAAGGCCAGCTTTGACGCTACATTCATTCACTCGATCGACAATCTCTTGAATCTCGGCTTCTGTGGAAGCCAAAAGAACGGTGTCATCGGCATATCTCAAGTTGTTGATGAGCCGCCCATTCACTTTAACACCACAGTTAAGACCTTCCAGCGCTTCTGCCATTATCGCTTCCGAGTATATGTTAAAAAGAGTCGGCGATAAAATGCAACCCTGCCGCACTCCTCTCCTGATGTCAATTTCCTTGGAATCCTCTCCTTCAATTCTGACAGTAGCGCGTTGATTCCAGTACAGATTCTGTATTATACGGATGTCCTTCTTGTCCAACCCGATATCAGTGAGAAGTGCAAGGAGACGGTTATGTTGGACCTTATCAAAAGCCTTCTCGTAATCTATAAAACATAGAAAAACATCCTGCTGCATGTCTCGACATTTTTGCACCAGAATCTGTACCGCAAATAAGGCCTCTCTCGTGCCTACTCCAGATCGGAATCCAAACTGACTATCGCTCAGCTGTTCGTCACACTTAGTCCGTATTCTTTCATGTATGATCGAAAGAAAGAGCTTAAGGACCTGGCTCATAAGGCTAATCGACCGAAACTCTTCGCACTTTTTCGCGTGTTTCTTTTTTGGCAGTGTGATAAAAGTTGACTTCAGCCAGTCCTCAGGTATGTGGCCAGTATTATAGACATGATTGAATAGGTCTACTAGCACTGCAGTGTGTTCTTCATCTATGAGCTTAAGTATCTCTATGTGAACCTCATCCGGTCCTACAGCTTTTCCAGATTTATCGCGCCGAAGAATTTTTGTAATTTCATCTTGCAGAAAACTATATATACTAACATTACTACTACAATTATATAAGGAACATACAGAGATCCTTATATTTAATTAAAAAAAGAATTTCATTTCATATTCTTCCAAATCGGACATAACTAAATGATCTCTGCCTTGTAGTTAGGTTGCTAGTACACTGCCCAATACATACAAAACCTATTAATCACCATACAATTCACGGCCCACCATGTATACATAGGACATATGTGCCTATTGACTGACTATTCTCCAAACGCGATAGTCCGAGGCCTGCGTTGCTTACGTCGTGGCGCGTGCCGCTCTCCGCAGTGCGCATGCGCAGAGAGTCACGAAAGCGGAACGGGCCCCGATCATGCTAGACCGTTCGATCTGACCACCTCTCCTGCTGTTCTAGGATTGATTCTCATGTTGGCAGGAAAGCGGTGTATCTGTGCCTTGTGATGGTTAAGAAATAAAAGGAATTGGATTCATGTTAAAATAAGTTAATGAAATAAGTTAATTTATGCACGTCAAATAAGCATACATACACAACACGCTCGCTTCTCTCTCTTAATCGTATCATCATTTATATATCTTTATCTTTGAGGCAGATAGATCGTGTATCCCCTTTTGATTTTGAAGTTTTAACCGAATCAAGACAAATGGGGATCCGTGATATCTGCAATTCAAGTATATTCAGTATGCCATTCTGTAAACTCCTAATCTAATATTATCCTAAAATATCGTCAACGACCCATCAAATTGACGTAAGGTACAATGTGCCTGTCAAAATGTGAGCAATAAGTGACCACGGATTATATAAATTTAGGTCAGTTGACCCGTGACCAATGTCATTGCAACATGCTTCAAGCACAATATTGTTTATAAAATAAACGCAATAAGTCCTGTCTCATTTTGCTAGTAAAATGAATGAAAATCGCGAGTCACTCAAAAATATTGACATTGGCTATACGTATTACATATTTCTTTTTGTTACAATTGATTGATTGACAACCTCCGTGGCGCGATCGGTTAGACGCCTGAACGCTAATCGTTAGGTCCCGGGTTCGATTCCCGGTGGAGGCAGAGTTAATAACTACGCTTTTCTTCTGCTTTCCAGTCTGGTCGTTGATTATATATGCTATATATGTATTTATCTATATATAATAAGTATATATATCTTAAATACACGTTGACTAGTACCCTTAACACAAGTCTTAAATGTACTTACCAAGGGGCTAGTTCAATTGGTGTAATAATACAATATTATTATTATTATTCTGTTACGAGAATTAGCGCCCAAGTTCAATTCTAACAGTTTAAAACCGTTGTTAAGTTGGCGCTGCTAAGTTATTCAAATGCATTCTTGGAACACACGCGGTTTCATCTCTGCACATAGTCGCATCTTACACGTGACAGGTTTACTGGCTGCAAAAGTAAGAGTTTCAGTGAAACAACACACATGGGTAGGGACAGAACCTTAGAGACATAAAATCTTCTTTTAGCATTACTATTTTAGTTGTCATAGCATTAGTATAATACATGAATTTACATTCATGTCCTTATATCCCATTCACAGTGGGGTATAAACTATTTACCTGGGTTTCAAGTGTTCTAATGCGTTTTAGCTCAATCTAAGTTTAAAATCACTTCAGTAATAATGTAAATTTGATAGATGATTTGCAAATCAGTGAAATTTCACTTTAAAAATGGCGAAATTTACCACTTGTGCAATTCCACGAACAACTTCACACTATAACTATAATGATATTAAACTGAAATTTTGCAAAAAGCGTTATCGACTTCGGACCTTAGTTTATGATTTGATATCTTCCTGGTTACTTATAGCATATCGAACTTGTTATGTCGTTATGATAGAACATTGATAAATGATTGCTATCCCATCGCCCTATAGATTCTATTGAATCCTAATCCCTTAGTCGCCTACTTTGACATATAAGAATAGACAGTTAGACTAGTTAGATTTCTATGTTTGACTCTTATAAGCACAGAATATAATAGTCGTCAACTATAAACATTTGAATTATTTTTAATGTTTTTCTTAATATCAAAATGGATGAAAAATAATAATTTCTTAGCATTTGATTAGATTCAATACAAATGCAATATATTTTTATGACTATCCTTCGAGGTTTATTTGAAATGCCGACTAACTTAAATGTTTACGATTGAATCTCATTTAAAAGTGAGAGAGTATTTTTCAATTAATTAAGAGAATTAATTGCAGTTCATAGTCAAGTGAACGGCATGAATAAAAAAGTAGTACAAATACCTATATACAAATATCTAAGTAGTTGAATATTTAAAAGGCTTGGAAACAAATCTTTACATTATTTCCAGTAGCTACAGTCAACGCTAAAAGTTCAGTCCCAGTAACTTTTTATAAGGTTTACGTTTATAAGAACAAAAGAAAATATTTTTCATTTCGTAGCACGGAAACGTATAGTGGCCATGACAATGCATAGTGGCGCCTTTTTTAAGATGTAAAATATTGTCTTTTGTTTTTAAAAACGTAAATCTTATAAAAAGTTACTGGGACTGCATTTTTAGCGTTGACTGTATAAAGTCACTTCAACCCACTTCTCACCGGATAAAGTAAAAGTTCAAACACATTTGTTAACAGAAACATATTAATGGATTTCGTATCAGAAAACTTGATTTTAAATCTATACATGCATGATTTGTACATATTTACATTATGAGAAATTCATTTTTGCTACATACAAAGTAAGAATCCATTAAATAGAAATCAATAGTACATACTGTAACTTGTTAAGTAAATAAAAACAATGGTCGGCCGCTTTGATACACCGGTTCTCGTTAAATACGTGAAGTTCAGTTAATGAATGGTCACATGCGGTCATATACACATAAATATATTCACGTCTCTACGTCCCCAATGAGATAGGCAGACACTATCGATTGCCATCTGAACGATCCTAACAAATCCCTCTTGCTTCACTCACACCCATTAATCTTTTCATACATGCTCTTCTGTTCTTCACACTATGTACCTCCTTGAGAAGAATGTTATAAATTTAAATATGCAGTTAATTGTTATGGAATGCACCAATTCCTGTACATTAAGTTATAGAATCTGTATATTCC
Organism: Leucoptera coffeella; assembly: GCA_030578115.1. Classification (NCBI taxonomy): domain Eukaryota; kingdom Metazoa; phylum Arthropoda; class Insecta; order Lepidoptera; family Lyonetiidae; genus Leucoptera; species Leucoptera coffeella. The sequence continues at coordinate 134,252 of JAMBLF010001109.1, forward strand.
ATGATAGTATGAGACATTACGCGAATATATGTATTGATGGTGATGCACTTTCAATGTTTGATATTTTTAAACATTTGCGATTTGTACTAATTACAAAATATCTATAAAGGTGATATAAAGGTATCTTTATTTAATATTATCGTGATATAACCCGGTCTCATATAGTAAATAAAATGTTGGATATATTGGGTATTTTGTTACACGTGGGCACTGAGACATAATTTACTTTACATATTAAAAAGACTTTAATTTAATATTAGTAATCAACGTATATTTACTAGGTATATAATAAAATGTTACCAGTACATAAATATTTAAACAACAATAAAAGTAAGTAATGTTCTTAACACTTTCGTCGCCATGGTCCATAAAAGTATATTAGGTGTAGGTCATTTTGACCCACCATGGCGACCAATGTGTTAACAGACTCCAGTGGGATTCGAACCCGGTCTCTCAGGGTCAGCTTCCAAGCAAGGTTACGAATCGTGACACTATGTTATGTCAAAGTCAGTTTAGCTGATTGAAAACGCATTAATACACCTCTGTTAACGAATCTATTTGCTTTTACTTTCGAAAGGCTCTTTCACTTTTGAAGCCACCGACCATCTCACTGTGACTAAGTGGAAAAGTTCAGTGCCGTGTCACTGCCCCTTTTTAGACTACTCGTGTTTGTAAGAATCATGGTGATAAGGCGAAAGAGATGTTTTCTTACTATGCACACGCGCCCCTTTCGGATTAGTCTTATTTGAGTGACCACAGATGTCACTATAATGGTCTTTGAACTTTTTAAAACAACGTTTCTCCAATAAAAAACATACATACATATAATGAGATACAATAATAGTTACAATACTAGTATAGATATTAGTCATTCTAATATATGAAGGATTACATGTATTGTTACTAATACGTTATTTTGTTCTCCTATGTTTATAAAACGGGCTTAGTTTAGATATATTAATCACACTATTACTTATACACAGATGTCCATAGTATTCTTAGATCGTATATGACTGAATAGTTACAAGTACTTATGGTGTCAAGTGTTTGAAAAAAGTAACAGTCTCTTGAAAACATCTTTGGCGTAATGATGTAATGTTATAACATAATTATGTCACCATCAAGAGTCTATGACTAGCAAGAGTTAGTTTGCGACTTAAATTTTTGTAACCAGCTGTTGAATTCTCTATGTGAAA